>JAAIIK010000007.1:7885780-7901215 GCA_014706435.1 Silurus glanis
ATATAAAACTATGGGAAACAAATGTTCTCCTGAGGGTTAACTCACTTTCAGTAAGCACTTTATCCTGGTCTGAGTTGCGGTTGATCCGGACTGTGTTCCGGGAACACTGGGCATGAGGCAGGAAATACACCCAGTATGGTACACCAGTCTTTCTCAGAGAACCATGAACACACACATTCACACAGACATACAGAGGGCAATTTATCATAGCTGATCCACTTACTGGCATTGTCCTTGGTAGGAGGGAGAGAAAAACAGGAGAACCAGGAGGAAACCAACATGACATGGGGTAGACCCACATGACTCAGTAACTCCATTCCATTTCATTGTCTCTATCCTTGTACTTTAATAATGAAACTTAAGTTGAACTTAACCTTACACAAACTCCACAAAGGCAGCAAGTTCCATTTTGAACCTATGACCCTGGAGTGAGAGTTGGCAGCACTACCAGTGTACCACCACACTTTCCTAAAGGGGTAAGTAAACCTGATTATCTATGCTGATTTCAGTATTTCAGCACGGAGGAGGGGATGAGGAGGTGTTTAGGGATTGGGTTTAATAGTGGGTTTTTTTTATGTATTCTCTTTAGGCTGCTGGGAGAATTTTCACCTTCACCTGAGATGCATTCCTGATCATGGGTCCTTCTGACACTGACTTTTACTGACTCTCTCCCATGTTAGATGAAGGTTACAGAATTTATTTGCCTTTATTTTTTCCTTATTTTTTTTCTGTTGTTCATCCAAACATTTTAAAACCTTTTTCTCCTGTTTTATCTCTTAGCCATTTTTCTGTTCTTAAATTTTTTTCTTTTACAAACAGGTTTTATCCTTCTTACTTGTTTTCATTTTCATTCATCTCTCTTCTTTTCTTATTTTAATTCCTTTGCTTCATTTCCTTTAGTTCCACAACTTTGTGTATTTTTTGTACTTTTTTCCACCCAGTTTATTTAATCCCCCAATCAACTTTACTCTCTTGCTTTCCTTTAAAAACTCCTACAACAATTTGTTATTTTGTTTTTATTTTCCCGCATATATTCCTTTTTTGATTTGTTTCCTTGCTTTTTTTTTTTTTTTTTTTTTTTTTTAATTTTTTAACACTTTTTTTTAACACATTTTTTTTATCTTGTCTTCAACCCATTTTGCTTACTTTTGTTTTAATCCCTTAATTATGTACGTTCTTTTCCCTTTTCCAGCATTCTTATATATTAAGCTTAATATAATTAAATAGATCCAGTACTGTGTAAATTTCAGTAAGCGCTCTGTTAATTTCAGCAGGCTGCAGGGAATAGATTATATGAGCATGCTGAAGCAATAAAATGCTCTGTAAAATGTTTTAAATGCTCAGAACAGCTGATCATCCCACTGTAACTGTTAGAGACTATTTAGAAAGGAATTCATTATGGTGTGTTCTGTAACTACAAAGCATTCTACTCATGGTTTTGTTTTAACAAATTAAACCATCTCTCTCTCTCTCTCTCTCTCTCTCTCTCGCTCTCTCTCTCTCCTGCTTTCATGACTTCTCATTCCCTTTTTCCTCTGTCTTTCCTTTCTGAATTACCCCTATTGTCTGCAACTCTCTTCCTTCATTGCCCCTCTTGTTCTTCTCTAATGGAGAGTGAAAGAGAAGTGCAGGTATGGCTTATGGGAAGTAGCCCTCTATCAGCAGCCATAGAGAAGCGTGTTGCTATGGGGACAGTAAAGATGGCATGGGGCTGGGAGGGAGTGGTTTGGGGCTTTGATGGCCATTCTAGTGAGCTAATTTCCCCACACACATCCAAGCCTTTCATGCAGGGGGTGGGAAGGGAGAAGACAGACGGCAGGAAACAAAGGAGGCACAAGGCACTATGAAGCTCATGAAACCTGGTAATACTGCTTTCAATAGTTTCAGCTGCTCAAACATTGGTTTAGACCCACCACTGCGCCCATTCCTCTGGCTGATCTTCCCTCCCTCAACCCTTCTCACATCTGTGGTGAAATGGATCATGAGAACAGCAGTGCAAACATGGATCCAAGCAGGTCCACTACATCCCTTGGCTTAAGTGCTTTCTTAGTTTAACCTCAGGCTGAAAATTTGTGCTTTGAACAAAAAAAAAGGAGCTTCTGACAGAGGTTGTAAGAGGGAGCTTGAGCGATCAAGCAAAGCAAACAGGAAAAAAGTATGAGGTAAAAGGAGCTAGTGTGACAAATCAGATAGCCGTGAGCAAGCTAAGAGCTAGAGAGCAGGCAAATCCAATAACTGCTTGGGGCATGGTGTCAATACACATCAACAATGTTAATGCACAGCATTCGTTGTTTTTTTTTATTAAAAAACATTGACTTTATAAAAGTAACTGTATATACTGCAAATCACTTGGATTAAACAGATGAAGTGTTCTAAATAAAAACAGAAATATTAAAGCACAATTTTTATTATTTATTTTTTCTTTGTAAAGAAAGCTTACCAGAAAAGTTTACTGGGCATCTCCTTTAGACTATACTTGTGCATCAATAATAGTATCCCATGGAAAATTTGTACTTTCAAGCAGGCAGAGTATTACATTTTTAAAAGAATTTTTTTTTATCAGAATTTTTAATAATCTTATAGCAGAAGTGTGCAATGAACTGTTTTTAAACCCATACCTGTCCACCCCTAAATAAATGAAAATTTGACAAATCAAGCCTATTACAGCATTTATTGATTTTGTTTGTCCCCAATGGTGTCGTTTCCAAATTAACTAAATTGATCTGATTTCCTGACCAGGAAAAAGATTTGACTGGAGATGAAAGCATGAATGGGATAAACCCAAGTAAATGCTTGTTAATATAATTAAATGGAGTCAGCATTGACTAAATTTCAGTTTGTGCTGTTAACTTTTGCAGGCTGTAGTTTAAAGGGAATAGATTACACCAGCATGGCAAAGCTATAAAATGCAACACCATGGTCTGTAAAATGTTTTACTTACAATCACCAATCATCTCAGTGTAACTGTGAATGTCTATTAACTTAAAAAAAAAAAAAAAAAAAAAAAATCACACACAAATTGCACCCATTACCGCAATTAGAATTATTTTGCCTCCGTCTGTGATATTTTCTAATGACCCATGCTGGCTCTGGTTCCTGGGATATAGACATATTTGTAATTAAAAAAATTAAATATTAAAAATGGCAAATAAATATAAAAGAGGCGACATTAAAACCTTCAACGCAACACACATTTATTAACGTCCTTTCTAAACATCTGTTTTATCTATGTGCCAAGTCTCAGACAAGCACCAAAATCCGCCATGATGTGCACATCCGCCAATTAAAACAGTCATTGTGAAAACATAGCAAACGTCCGTTTGGTGTCATGATGATTTAATTTAGAACACCATTATTACTTTAAAACATTGACAAGAATATTTTGTCTTCATGCTGAGTATGGTTTCACTATTAATAAACATACATTTGCATAAAGAATCAACATTTGTCTATGCCCATGTTGATTAGAGTATAAAAAACTTGAAGGTGAAAGTACACAGTCTTATGTGCGGAACATATTTAAAGTCTGAGTTCCCTCAGAAACGTATTGTGTATTGCTTTGTTTATTCTTCGCCTCACACTTTAAACACATTTTATTATTATTATTATTATTATTATTATTATTAAACTTGAAAACATACACAACAATGCCAGGGGTATAAAAAAGAAACTAGAGTTAGCGCAGTGTCAGTGTGGCTACTCACTATGTAGCGGAAATACTGTTTGTATTTTGTTGTTCTGCGTATGCAATCAACATATGGATTCTTCAGCGTTTTAAGTCCAGCTTCAAGAATTTCTCTTGAAAGGAGAAAATTATGACAATTCCACATATCAAGGGAGTGAATGAATGAAGGATGGAAGGAATGAAGACAATTGTTAAAGTATGATGAAATAAGTAGAAGAGTTACAAGTAAGTAAAACACACTTTAGAACACTTTAGAACATTTTATATTAAATACACACACACACACACACACACACACAAACAAAATGGGGTCTAACAGATGTAAAATATTTAATTTGGATTAATTTGATTTATTCTGATTTTATTTAATATTGATTTCTTTTTACAAAATATTATAAAATATAATTTTATATATTTAACCATGAAGGTTTTTTATTTTAAATTGTTTAAAAAATGTCAACTGTTGATGTTCACAAATGTTAATAATAATAATCTGCGTTAATAAAAAAACGAGCAATTTTACTGTTGAAATTGTACCAAACCATGACTTAAAAACTGAGGTACGTACCGAACCGTGATGGTTGTGTACCGTTACATCCCTGATATATATTCCTGTGAAACTTCATACTAAGTTGAAATGTCTGAGTAGTCTAGTTTGAATGTGTGTTTGAATGCATATCAGTGATTCAGATTACCTGTGGTTATAAAAACAGCACAAAACTAGAATGAATGAAAAAAGGGATTTGGTACAATATTGTTGTATTTTTTTTAAGGGGTTATGTTCGTTTGAGGAAACAAAATGACTAAGGCTGAGATTAAGTGAAAGCTCGGAATCACCCCGAAACAATCCCACACATCACATTAACAAAAGATCATCAAAGGAAAAAAAAGGTGCTTTATTTCAAAACAAAACCTATCCCAAACATTTTTTTTTTTTTTTTTTTACAAAAGAATGCTCATTCCATACAGCTCTTCCACACTTTTATTTATGACCATTCTATTTAACAGTATCTCCTCTGTAGAAAAAGAAAAAAAATGGTGAATAGAGGAGCGCAAGTGGTTGAGAAAACTCTGTAAGGCTGAACACTTTTTCATCATAAACAGTGAAGTGGAAGGCGTGCTCTAATGTGCTCCACCACTTTTCAGTCTTTATACAGGAGAAGAAAAAACATATATACAGAATAAACAACTCATTTATTTTCACAACCTTTTTCCCTTCAAATACAAACATAATAATTATTATTAGATATCACCCTTCAACAAAATGTTCAATTTTTTCCTTTTTTTTTTTTTTTCCTTTTCTTTTTTTCTGCATTGCAACTCAAGTGTTACAAATGTCATATTGGTGAGCAAAATATGCTATTGTCTGACTTCAGGAAAAACAATACAAATAATGGCACAGACAGACAAATGTCTTCTAAAGTGGCAAAGGCAAATGGAAGAACTGGAGAAAGTCCAGGACCATGCAGGACGCTCACCAACGTACCTGCACTGATCATTTTCCTCAACACTCAAAAACAGATACTCATACATTCACAGACAGATCATTATAACGCGCCTTCAGAATGCCACTGTAATAAACTACACCTTCACAATAAGGCACTGCTCTCATCTCCCTGACCTGGACACAGTCATAATACGTAGAACTAATATTTATTTCTCTTCTGTTTAACGAAGTCAGCAAAACTCATATTAGCCAAAATAACAATGAATACTGGGACTCTGAACCTTTTGAATGCGTTCACACTGCTAGATCGAGAACTGTTCGACGAACTACAGTGTCGAGGTTCACACAAATTAAGTGTTTTTACACACGTTGCACATGCACATTAATTAAAAAAAAGTGTTGTCATCATGAGCACCAACTCCTCTCAATTCTTCCTCCACACGAGTCGCTGTCTTGAAAAGACATGGTTAGACAATTTAGCTTTTTATGAGAAAAATACTCATTTTAAATACATTTATGCTTGAACAGACTGCACGTTATGCAACTAAATGCACCGAAATGAAGATAATTGTATAGCGGTTATGTGAAAAAAAAAAATTTCCGCAAAATATCCAATGCTAAATCTTGGCATTACAAATAGGAAATGGTTCACAAAAATACTAAAATGTAGTGAACAATCAGGAGCTGACTATAAATCACGACACAACAAGTGCTACACCATCTCTAAATGCAACAAATGAGGAACTTACTAACACAGATTCTTTTTTGGCTGCATGTTTTTATATACATTTTTAGGTTTGAAATTTTGGAAACCCTTGACCTTGTCAGTTTTGCCTCTTTTTGCAGAAAACTAAATAAATGAATGATTGTCAAGAAGTGGACCATTAATTAAATACATCTGTTTTGCATATTTATGTTTTTATTTATTAGATAAATTAAATTGCA
This sequence comes from Silurus glanis, assembly GCA_014706435.1. NCBI lineage: Eukaryota > Metazoa > Chordata > Actinopteri > Siluriformes > Siluridae > Silurus > Silurus glanis. The sequence goes on from JAAIIK010000007.1 coordinate 7,891,858, forward strand.
AAAAAAAAACAAAAATTAGCTTTACCCTCTCTGTAATAAAAATCTGCAGGAACGTTTAAATTGCGCAGCTCCAAACTACAAAGAAAAAAGCTTTTTTACATTTAAATGGCCACCTTTAGCTGAATATGAAAAATTGACCTAAAAGTATGAACAAAAATGTGGAGTGGAACAGGAGTGGAGGAAGAGAGAAAAGTTTAAATGACGACAACAGAGGACAGTTATCGGAAAAACTTCATAACTGATGAGACCGAGTTCATCACACAAAAAAAAGGCACTAACAGAACAGATTCTTAAAGAACTGAGACAAGCTAAATGCAGGGGCACAGCACTGCACATCAATAATCAACATGACTGGGCAGTGTTGAGAAATGGCCATGATTACCAAAATTATTCTGGTTTATAAACACATCTCAGCCACTTGCCTTCTTTATGAAGAGTAGGGTTTGTGTGTGTGTGTGTGTGTGTGTGTATGTGTGTGTGTGAGTGTGAGAGAGAGCCCCTCCCTGTCTAGCACTGTTCCTACAGCTCACTCCATTTAAACGCCTGAGGAGCGAGACTTTCAAGCGTTGCCATGGTAACCACGCCAGATGGCGGACTGGTGACGAACTAATTTTTGTTTCTGTTAGAAGACAATATTAATTCGTTTCATTAGGTTTTGTTACTCTCACCCATCCTTTAAAAACAAAACAAAAAAGCTGAGAGCTACAGATTGTGTACAGCTCTGCCTCTCTGTAATTCATTTAAGATATTTTCAGGTATTAACATAAATCTTAAATCAGTGACCGCGGAGCATTTTTATATATGAAAAGTTGTCAAATATGAAAACTCTACCTGTATTTACAAATGTTGGGCAGTTTTTGAGGTTCACCTGCCATACAAAGCAGTTCATTGTCATTCTCTATCAATCAATGGACCAGCATAAGACCACATCTGATTAGATTACAAACATTAGCAAGATTTCTGTAGTCCACAAAAGTCCACAAATAATTTTAGCTCAGCTGTGGTCCTGTAGTGGTCTCTTTCCATTAATGGACTTGGAAAAAAGATTCTGAAATTGACCCTAAATATAAAAGGGCTACAGTCAGTACACAAATGGTTAACAATTCTAGTTTTCTTAAGATTTCTTTTTTTTTTTTTTTTTTAATGCCAGGAGAAATACTTTTTTGTTGTCTCTATGGTAGGTGAACCTGCTAAAATGCCCAATATATGCAGAGAAGGCAGGTATTCCTTAATAAGCTGGTAACAGGGTGTTGTTTTTATGTTACCCATATATCCTTTACATCAACCAAAAAGTGACAGGTCACTCTGAAACAGTAGAAGCAGTGAAAAAGGTGCAAGAGGTGCTTTTCTATTTCTATTTTTTTTTTCTTCAGTACATATTCTATTTCTACATCATATCCTTTTGCAAGTGTGATGTCTTTAGAGGGTTGTAAAGCAGTCTCTTTCTGCAGTGTCGCCTTGTTTTAGACGTACCACTCCCGGCGGGAGATCATGGAGCCATCTGTGTGTGACACGTAGTCACTGTCATAGCAGTCCTCCGGCAAGAAGGGGGAGCCGTTTCCAATCACCTGCGGGCCAGGATATCTGCGGGACTCTGCCTGGAGTGAACTCCTGTGCTTGTGTGGGGTGCTGAGGAAGCTCTGGTGGTTTGGTTGGTGGTTGGTTTGGGGGGTTGGGTGGTGGTTGGATTGGTAGCTCTGCTGCTGATTGTGGTTTTGATGGTTCTGGAGGGTTTGCTGGGTGTTGGCCTCTCGCAAAGCTCGACTGCGACCATTTGGGGATCTCTCCCGCTCAAAGCCACCCCACTCCTCCCGATCTTTGTCAGTGAGGATGGTGCCGTTGACATCGCTTGATTTGAGCTTGGTGTCAGGACTGGCTCTGTCTGCCTCATTGGAGTAGATGTGAAGTTCGTGTGGTGGCGGCGGGGGAGCTTTCTGCATGTCTGAAGGTCCCAGGTACTGCTTGGTGTAGTAGTCTCCACGGAAGGTACGTCGCCGCCGCTGGTAGTAAACTCCACCAAGCACTAGAAGCAGCAACAGGAAAAGAGCTCCGCCAACCGCCCCACCTACAATGGTGCCCAGGTGGCCTTCATGCAGCGGCGCCAATGTCGGTGAGGTGAAGAGGGCTCGCTGCTTATTGCCAGGCGCTGTGACAGAGATGTCGGCGTTAGGAAGGAGCACATGGGTTGTGGAAGGCATAGTGGTGGTGGAAGGAGGATCTAATGAAAGAAGGAGGGAGGAGGGGGTAGGAGGAAGGGAGGGAGGAACGGAGGAGGCATGGACAGATAAAGAATAGGAGAATGTCAATGCCAACTACATCCAGATATTATTAACATTTATCACATGAAATTCTGTCCAAGCTACCTAATGACATGAATGTTATAGACATGACAATTAAGCTACATATTGTTCTACAGCCATGAATGCAGCAGTTTAGGGTTTGGTATGTACCGAAAGCAATTTGTACTATATAAAATAAAAATTAAATAAACCACTGTCTGCTTATATTCAGCAAAACATAAAACTGCTGTCCAGGGCAGTAGACTGTGTCTAAAACAAACAAACAAAAAAGCATGAGAGGTGGGAAAAGTAAATAAAATAAGTAAATAAAAATCCAGAGAGGCCGTGTGTTATTATTATTTTCTGTGTTTTATTTATATGTGATCAAAAATAATCAATGATATCAAGATAAAACATTAATATAATATTAAAACATATTATAATAATTTTCTAAAAGGGTTTGGCTTGAAAATGCAAGGTGGTCTGAATATATTAAATAATTACTTGGCAGTGTAAATTCAGCCAGTTTTGTTCAGTTGAGAAAAAAACACTTACATTTAAAAACAATTTGTCAGAAATAACAGTAGAATACAATATTTTTGAAAGGACACTTGGTATAATCAGAATTTTTTTTTTTATTCTGATGGAGGCAACTGTTATCTAGAGCACAAAAGAAATTATACATTCTGTTTTCATGTTAAATAAAGGTCTTTATTTTCAAAATATACTATAGTATAATATACTAATTATTCATATAATTATAATATTTTACATTATAATTAAATTAATTTAAATTTATTTTTATAACAGACACAACTACTACATTGTGTTTCCTTGGTTTCTTTGAATAAAAAAGTGACTATTTTGCTGCCCTTTTTTCCACTATATTTTTCTTAACTTAAAGGAAAATCTTTTGTTTATTATGATACAAAACTGTTACTAGATCAGCCCATACTATTTAATAACTGCTAGCATTATCATATTGTTTATTTGGTGTTCATCATACAGTACAAATCCCTTTATAGGATCTGCTGCTATAGAATCAATAAAGTTTTAGAAGGAGTGCAGTCATAAGCCTGGGACTTGCAGCTGCACTTTTGTCAGGTAAAATTGTAGTAAAATGTACTAAACAACTATGTAAACTTTAGGTGCTGTAGCATTGTCTACAGAACTAAAGAATCCGTCATTGAATGCAAAGCAGGTGGCGTTTCTGTGTAGCTGATCCTAAATATTGACAAAAAACTTATCAAGTTTTGTTGAACAGCACTGCGAAATAAATATAAAACAAGACCTCTTTGGACTTCTGAAAGTTTTATGATAAGGGGTTTCATGAGGTTGTACATACTAGCGTCTCTCGCTAACTCCACACATTACAGTAAAACCTAGTTTTAAACTTTGTGTGGAGCAACCATGTTAGCCGAGAGAGGAAGTACGGATGAGGAAGGAGGTGATTGGGAGGAACAGGGCAGGGAGGTATTGTGAGCTAGAAAGGGGGGGAGAAAGGAAAAGTTACAGCACAAAACATTGCACCACAGTGAATAAGTCAAAGGTTATCCTAGAATTAGCTAGATGTCTGAAGAGTGTTGAACACCATAGCCATGCACGGATCGCCTGGTTTGATTTGAGCATTCTAAATCATGCATGTGTACTACGCAAAGCTGCTGGAAGACGACTTGTTGTAGGAGTCCATTCATCACATTACAGAATGTCCTGTCTCTACAGTATCAAGAACTATCTGCTTTCATTGGTATGCACGTGCGCATGCATTCAGCAGCAGGAGGTGACGTGTCCTGGAAGTTTTCCACCGGATGGATACAGTTAGATATAAAATGTTACACTCTCCCCAATGTAGTAGACCCTGATGTATAATGTAGCAGAACGCATGCATTCCTTTACACAATATTCCAACAGGCAAGGACAATGTGCAAAATGAAACAAGTACAGCACATATGTTTCTGAATGTAATCTTGTGTGTGTCAAGGTTTGGCTAAAGGAATAAAAAAAAATAAATAAAAATGAAGAAAAATAGCATCTCTCCCTAAAATTCCTGTCAATTCCTTGTTGTCTGGGTTCTGGAAGCCCAGCTTTCCAGGATGACATTGCATGCGGTGGGATTTTACAAGAATTAAATGAATCCCATAAAAATGCAGATGATCTATGCTTAAAAGCACAAGGGCACACAAAATGACATTTTAATTTTAATGTATTCGATTTGTGCCTGTGAACGTAGAGAACAATTTGTCCTGATCAATACACAGTAGAGCCCTCTAGCCTTAGCATGTCATGGAGAGGGAGAGAAGGAAAGCAGTGAGGAGGGGACAAGCTGCTGAAGGTCAGAATACATCACTCACACACACATCACCCTCTCTCTCACACACACTTTCACACACATTCTAACACACTCACAGTCTCAAATAATGCTCATGGGAGCTTTAACCAAGACTGACAATCAAGAGAGTGTAAGACTGAATGTGCCTGTCAATGTCTATTGGATGAAACATGTTCGAGTCTACATGAAGGAGAAATGAGTCACAAAATCCACAACACGTTCCATTTGGCGGCTCTTGCCACATCCACCATCTGGACCAAATTTTTAATGGAGCAGTGATATTAGCAAGATAGCCGGAGCATCTAAAATCAGTTTTAGCACCTTTTGCAATTATCTACACTAGTATGCATTTTTCTGCTTGCTGTTGGCTATGCATTTTGTATAGAAAGAAAACCTAAAGCATGGTATTTGACTATTATACATGGCTATTAAAATACTCTATGCAATGTTTATCCATATATTGCAGAATACAATACTGACTATTCAGCCACCTGACGATCACACCCATACATGCTTTAAAACAGCCTGTTCCAGATAAAGTCACCTTTCTGCTGTTATAATAACCTCCACTCTTCTGGGAAGGCTTTTGAGCTGATTTTGGACACAGAGTCTGGCAGGAGTGTGGGGGTTGTGCTCATTCAGTCAAAAGAGCATTAGTAAGGTCAGTTCCAATTCTTCCCAAAAGTGTTCAGTTGGATTGAGGTCAGGGCTTTATTCAGGCCACTTGAGTTGTTCGATTCCAGCCTTGGCAAATGCTTTCATTGAGCTCGCTTTGGAACATATTACTGTATGCAGAAACAGGTTTAGGCCTCTTTGTTCCAGTAAATGATAATTATATTCTATACCATATAAGGACATTCTATATAATTGAATTTTTCCTTTCTGGCAACAGTTTCAGGAAAAAACCCATGTGTTATGGTCACATGTCCACATACCCTTGGCCATATATTATATGTACTAGGCAAATAATAGGTTGTTTACTACCATTGTTATTAACTACCACTGGGCCATTTCATTAGATTTTTCAACCAGGAAGTTCACTTTGTACGTCACTCCTCTCATCTGTGTTTGCTTTAAAGTAGGAAGTGGAATTTTATATTACAGTTTATACTACAGTTTTGTTCGTAACACCATCAATGGCATGGAAAGCAATTCCAGGAAAGAATTGCTTTCCATGCCATTGATGGTGTTGCGAACAAAACTGTAATCTGCAATTTTAATAGTTTGTTGCAAATTAAACCAACGATCTTACTTTGTTAAAGCAAGATCGTTGGTTTAATTTACAACAAACTATTAAAATTGCACATTTCCTCAGAAAACATTTGATATGTTTTCTATGTTCTATTGTGAATACAATGCGAGTTTCATATTAAAATATTGCATTCTGTTTTTATTTACAATTTACACAGCATCCCAAACTTTTTAGGAATTGTAAATTCAGTTCCTACCAATCTGCCATAAATCTAACAAGATTTGACAGTGGGTTTTTTTAAATCACTTTTTTGACTTCTCATTGATGTTAAGATCTATCCTGGGTCAAATAAAGTCTTTCTTCCTACTGTAATTACATGTGTATTAAGTAAGAAATAAAACCCCTGCATGCGGTTATATAAAAAGAATCAATGATTGGGGGATGTGAACTAGTGTTCATTATTTTACTTTTCATAACGTTATAATGAAATCATTACTTTACAATGAAATGTAGGGCTGTAACGATTCCTCGAGTAATTTGATTACAAAAATTCATAGAGAGAAATTAATTTGTGGTAATAAAAATGAAAAGAAAAGAAAAAAAAAAAAAAAACATTAAGAGACCTGTTTTATTTTCTCTCTCTTATTTAGTATTTCTCTTTAATAAAAAACCCTATCCGCTGATTCGAATAATCGATCGAATAATCGTTAGAATACTTGATTACTTAAATAAATCGATAGCAGCAGCCCTAATGAAATGCATAATTGGAAAAAACCAGTCATGATAATAGAAACAAGAGTTCAGAAGCTTTATCTAGTAATGTGGTTGTTTATGTAGCTAAAACTCTTCTCAGGGCAGATAGACATTTTATTTGTCTAAAAAAAACTCCCATGAATCTTCATGCCTGTATACAATTACTAATGTGTGTGTGTGTGTGTGGGCCTGTTTTAATATCTTGGCAAAAAGCAAATGTCCCCACAGGAACAGGAATTCTGACAACTTTATGCTGTTGGGACTTGTGGCTGGTCCTCATGAGGAAAACTTGTCTCTCTCTTTCTCGCTTTATCATATATACACACAGACAGACACACAGACAGACACACACACTCTTAATGTCTCACACAGCTGCAGAAGAATGTCTGCCACAGATACCAGAATCTCTTGATTGAAGCCAGTGATGCAGCACACTCACGAAAGTGAGACACAAATACAACATCAAACACATGCTTATGTAATCATGCGTTCACACACACACACACACACACACACACACACACACACACACACCAGTGTTTAATCTCTTTAAAGGACAGCATGCAAAAAGGAAGATGAATAATGAAATTGTAAATGTTTGAAATGGGCTTGCAAATGTTTCATGAATTTTTTTCCTGAGCAGCACGACAGGTGGAGTGAGGGGGAAAATGCATGCAGGTGCGAGATGTTCTGCAGATACTTCAGCGATTATACAGCCCCATGCACCACAGACAGCTCAAACAATAGAGACCAATAGAGGAAAGGGCAGCACCTCACATAAACAGGAGGTCGACCTGTGGTATGACTACCCTCTGCTCTGAGATGAACATAAGGTTAAACTCGTAACATGATTACAAAAGGTCTAAGAACAAAAATCCATGATTCATAGCATTTACGTAAGGTGAATAGCTTTGCTTATTAGTTTATGGAGGGTAAAGGGGATGTAGTTGGGAGGAAGACTTCTTGAATTCGTTTTTTGTACTAATTCTCCTCACAGGCACCAGAAACGTGTTCAGACATGGTTCAGTCATATAAAAAAGAGCCTGAGAGTCTTACAGGCAGCTTTTTTTTAAACTAGTGATAGCCTCAGATGTTTTAATGAGGCATCTACCTGACGGTTCAATGTGTATTATACTCCAAGATTAATTTTTGCTCATTACAGTCCAAATGAATGAATGACATTCTATAGACTTCCTGTCTGCTCAAACCAGTCTGGTCATTTACTACTGATCTCTCTCATCAAGGTGGTGTATAAGTTGATGCATTATGCTGCTGCCACATGATTAGTTTATTGAATAACTTCATGATATGTGCAGTACAGGTGTACTGGTCTTAATAATAAAGCAATGTCAAACAGTAATGCATAGTCTGGAAATGAATGTGTAGTAAATGGACATGTGAAATGATCATTATGTGCAGTGTACTAATGGTAAATGCTGCTGTAAGTATAATATTAAATTTTCTGGTTATTTTTTTTAATATTAGGATGTTTGAATATGAGATGGGGTGCAAGAATATATAAAATGTTTTAATTATTTAAGCAAAAGGCTATGAACGGGTCAGATTTGTGCATCACCATAGCAGCTGTTACAGCGGTCACTGCTTAAAGAGGCCAATTCAGTCTCTACAATGTTCTCTTGGCTTTTCTAAGTCTAGAAGAATGCAGCCAAACTTTAATTTAAAACATCCTCTGTCTGGACTCCTTGAAGCAAAACCTTTCGTGCATACAGGTCACAACAGACAATGTGCCACAGCAGAACCCTCCCAGCAGTAACCTTTAACCCCATTATGACACATGATGTCAAGATTCAAGATAGAGTGAAAGTCTGGATTAGACTAAGGATTCTTCTTTAATGAACAGCTATGGCGGCTCCCCTGAGTCGGTGGAAGTGCATTCTGCTCCGATTCATAGACACACCCTACAGCATAAATGTGTGTGTGTGTGTGTGTGTGTGTGTGTGTGTGTGATTGCATACATACAAAACTATGCATCTTTCATGTGCACATGTAAAGATATAATCAATACCTTATGTTTGCGTGCGATAGCCTTTTGATTGTAACCAAATGTAGGACATTAAAGGACACGGCTGCGCACAGCACGGAGATATTTACTTTTAAACTCCCTCTCACCTTGGATGCGGATCCTGAGGTCACGGGAGCGTGTGGTGACTTTATTTCCCACCTCGCACCTGTAAACGCCAGAGTCGTTCCTCTGCAGCGGCCTTAGAAAGGTCAGGGAATTATTCACCACCTCCACTCCGTCTGGCATTTCCCCGTCCAACCTGACACACACACACACACACACACACACACACACACACACACACACAAATAGCTGTCAAAAAATATATTATAATAAAAAATATGGTTAATATTGCTGTAGTAAGGCCACAGTGTCTGCTCCAACCAGGGTATATAAGCAGAAAATATATAAATAAAGAAAATTAGGAATATTTGAAAAGTTTTAATTACCGTAAAATAGTCAAGTTTATATGAACTGAAGTGTGTATTAATAATGCTTCAAATTTCAGGCTATATGAAGTTATGCACATTTTTACAAAAGTGGGAAATGTTTCAACATTAGATCAGGCCAGCTATCTTGCTAAAGACTGCGCCTGCTAGAGGCATACAAACACACCCTTAAGTCTAGAAAATATGGTAGCTCCCGGATACTGGAATAATGAAAAACAATTTTCGAAATGTTAAGTGCTCAGGAAGTGTAATGAGTAGGAAAAAAGGGGCGACTGGTGGTGTGTGGGTGTGTGTGTGTGTGTGTGTGTGTGTGTGTGTGTGTGTGTGTGTGTG
>JAAIIK010000007.1:7901627-7916872 GCA_014706435.1 Silurus glanis
CACACACACACACACACACACACACACACACACACACACACACACACCCCACATTCAAAGCAGGTACAGGAAGGCAAAAGCATTTTTTTTAGCAACCTCTGAATAAAATCTCTTAAACTGGGAGCATAATCATCAGGGACCTCGGACAGACAAATGTTTAAGCAAACCTGAAGAGAAACGGACTTTAGAGCTGAATTTTCTGACAAGATTAAAGCCCCGTTTAAAGGTGTTTTTAAATGAACAAATCAGATCTGATTCCATTAACACCTCTGACTGATGCCACAGAACTGTGACAAAAAAAAAAACTCCATGAGCAGCATGAGCACAGGTGAGTAGAGGAGAACTGAGGAGAGGAGTAGCTGTGTGTTTTTCATTCTTTCTATTTGATCTAAACTTCATAGATTCTTTCTGTCAGTGAGGTGATCAGACACTGTTAAGAAATAAGTCTCACATTGCTGTGTAACCAAAAGCCTGAGTTCAGCACCAAATAAGAGAAGAGAAGCAGAGAAGAGACGGAAGAGAAGAGACAAAGAAAAGACAGAGAAGACAAGAGAAGAAGAAAGAGAGCCTCAGATTTGACCCAAAATTAATCGTGATTTTGCAAACGAGTTTGTTCCCTAGAGTTATGATTGTTGGTGTTTTGTGGTTGCTTCTGAAAATTCAGTTGTTCATTATGCATGGTGTAAGAAACAGAAGAGAATTTGGAATGGAGAGAGAGAGAGAGAGAGAGAGAGAGAGAGAGAGAGAGAGAGAGAGAGAGAGAGAGAAAACAATTGGGTAGAAATAAGAGGGAAAAAAAAGGGGGAAGAAATTAGGAAAAGGAAGGTAAAGGCACAGATGATACAGTCGAACACAAAGGGGTTAAACAGAAAAAAAGCAAAAACGTGAAAGTGGAACAAAACGAAAAGGAGAGAGAAATCAAAGTCTGAGAGATTGATAGAAAGCAGAATAAGAAAAGCAAAAAGGAGAATGAAAGAAAAAGAGAAAAACTGATACAAAATAAAATGTGGAAAAGTGAAAAGAAGGAAAGAAAATAAATTATTGATTGATAGGTGTAACAAGAGCCAAAGATTATTTGATTTGGACAGTAATAAGATTTTGGCAAAACATGCATATTATGCATATTCTTTTAAGCAACATAATCTATTAGATACAAACCTCTTGTACATCCAAGAACATTAGGAACTCATTGATAGTGTTTCGATATGACACTGATATCAGAGCCGATTACAGACTGATATCTGGTCCTGATCCGAGACAGAAGTGATTATGTGAAACCAAGATGACACTCTGCAGCTTCTTCTGCTTTAAAGGAGCTACATAACAGCTCTTTCAGTCATTTCTCTATTACTGTGTGTCTACTGTGTATCTATTAATGCATCTATTACTACACTCCAAAATAACTTCAACTTTCTCTTTTTTTTTTTTTTTTTTTTTTACTGAAACTACCCACTGTTATTTAATATATGTAAGCAGACCCCCCTGAATAATTCTGATTGGGTTTAAGGCAGATAAATAAAAAGTATATACTATATAAAATATGTGAAAATATATGTATATACATAGATAGATTCTCCCCTTCATCACACAAATTCTTACAATTAATCAATAAGTGGTGATAGAGAAAATTGCTCAAATTAAACATTTGTTGAACAACACAAGCCTTTTTAATCAGTGCGCTTGTTACCAGGTTTTGGTACCCGTGCCTACCTGCACTTTTGTACGTCGCTCTGGATAAGGGCGTCTGCTAAATGCCGCAAATGTAAATGTAAGTATTTACAGTTCTAGTTTTTCCGGTTTCTCTGTTTGGATGTCAAATGCACACTACTGCCACCTGCTGTATGGGAGAGTTATGTTCTCTCCAGCAAGAGCTGAGGTTGGTGAGTAAGATAAGTAAAAAACTTGCAGCACAACCCGGCCGATGCCGATTAATCAAAAAAATACCAAAAATCGGCCTGATTGATCGTCAGGCGACGTTTAGTGTTGACGTACCGATGTTCCACTTCCACGAAAAAAATCAATCAATTTTCCAATAACAGCATGTTCCTAAATGCTTCACTCCTATTATGCCGCGAAGACTTTTTTAATTATATTTATTATACATTAAAAAGGCATACCTTTCATCTGATTATAGTTAGATCCTGTTCTCATTTAGTCTATATAAACAGTCACTTTCTTACTAGACGCTATTTTTGTCTGCAAAAATAAAAAAAAGCAAAGCTTGCTATATCACCAAGAAACTGAAAGCATAAACTTGCGTGTACCTGAGCCTAAGTTAAGGCGTTACCTCTGACTTTTATAAAGATATTGACAATTGATATCATATTAAATATGTCTTCCTATAAAAATTGTGTTACATAATGATGATGTTGATATGCTGTTCTTTGTTCAAAGGAACATTTTTCATTCTATTTATTATTCGTCTTAGATTATGCGGAAGTTCAACATACAGAGAGGCAGTAACGTATTAGAACAAGCGCGTTAAGTGTTATCTGGGATTTGCTCTGACTAATCAGAATCTAGAAATCAATAGCATTATGGGATAAATTGCCCACACTGTCCAACACACACATACACACAAACGGAATAGACAAGGGGCACTCACACTGCACGTTGATGACGTAAGGCATCCTGAATGGACTGGGCAGGGCCGGGTGCTTCACCACACACGTGAGGGTGTCACCCTGGGCATGGCGTGTGGGCTCCCAGAGGTAGTGCACCTGTGTGGTTGTGGTGCCGTTGCCATCTTCCTGCATGTGCACCTCCGGTGTACCGTATAGATGTGACTCCCAGAAGACGTCAGCTGGGGGACGGGCATGCTCGGCAATGCAAGTAGCCACAGTGGTCAGGTTTCCTCCATCTAACAGGGCCGCAGAACCCGCAGATATGTACACCTTCGGCTCCACTAAGAGAGAGAGAGGGAGAGAGAGAGAGAGAGAGAGAGAGAGAGAGAGAGAGAGAGAGAGAGGCGGGGACAAAAGAGAAAGAGACTTTTATACATACATATAAACTACAGCATAGTAAAATTCTTTTTTCGCATGTCCAAGGTATATAACAAAGCATGATCATTGATCACTTACAGTACACCTATATGCCAAGTACAGTTACTTCCTCCCTATATGCAAAGACAGCTTCATATCCTTTATTTGCTTACCTACTGCCAAATAAAAAGCTGCCAAAAATAACAAATAAACAATGCTGACACAATTCTTCTCACAATGCTGATTAATGCTCATCTTAAACAGGAAGGAGCAAACAGTGGTTTTTCTGTCAGAGTGAAAAAACAGTCATTGTGTCTACTGGCTGCTAGTACACTTTATTTCTCCTCAGTGTTATTGAAGGCTTTTCCAGGGAAGCTGTAGTTCTCTGTTAAAAAGTCCTGTGGAAAAGGGAAGTGCGTATCATAGGAGGGCTGAATTCCAAAACCCTCGTTCCACTTCATTTCTATTACGGTTACAGTTTTGAGGCAGCACATTTTGTAACTGTTTCCAATGCCCAGTGAGCCATGCTTTAAAAGTGCCCATCCCGAAATTAATTACCCCTCCAAAGTACCAAAGTATAGACTTTGAAAGAGACGCATGAGTGTATGGGAACCAAAAATAGCACAAACAAAAGGTGTCCCAAAACACTAATCAAAGCCTCTTTTAATCCTTGATCCAGAACCAAAAAATCAATCAATATGCTCCATTCTTAACATGCAATCGAAGGTATCAGAAAAGAGGTGTAACATGAGGCTTCTAGATACACAGGTATATCCTGCACAGATGTTTTTATTCGTTTTGAATTTTAGTTTGGATTCATCATTCCCAAATTAACTTGTATCACTTTAAATCAACGCATCAGTGACCAAGGAATCATTGCCCACTATGTTTGTTCCTTGTCCTTGTTTACTTTGTAACATTCCTCAGAGGAAGGAGCCAAGAATCAAAGAAGGGAAGCAGAGAAAGCAAATAGAAGGTGCTAATAAAGACATTAGCCTAGGCCACTGGTAATCTTTACAGTGTTTGATAGCGTTCAATTCGATCGATTTGGTGTCTCGTTCATTTATTTACATTGTTAGGGTCACCATGTATCTAAAGCCTGAGACTAGTGGGCATGAGGATGTAAAGAGACACAAGGATACATTTACATTTACAATCTATCTATGGGCATGTTTTTGGAAGATGGGTGGAAACTCACTTAAACAGTAACCTGAGCTCAGGTTAGAAGCAGGAACCCTGGAGCTGTGCAGAGACAATGCTACCACACACAGAGTTCCCCTGAAATCAAACCAAACGGCTTTGGATGCATCAGACCTAATTCCAGTGTTAAGTAAAAAAAAAATAAAAATAAAATGATGTCATCACCTCTCAGTAATTCAGAGAAATGGTAAGGATTTTATTAGAAACTATATGTATGAGGTGTAACCATATTTATCTTTAAGCAGCAAACCTTGCATCAAATCAGCTTGGACACACACACACACACACACACACACACACACACACACACCCCTTCACCGGAAAGCAGGCACACTCCACCTTCCTTGCCTCATTGAGTCAGCTTTGTTTGCTTTTCCACCCCTCCCTCGACCCAATCCCCTCAGCTCATTCCCGCTCTCATTCTTGCCTGACCTTCAGCATGTGCAGCAGCTGAGCGCTCAGAGCCACCACTGACTACATGTGTGTGTGTGTGTGTGTGTGTGTGTGTGTGTGTGTGTGTGTGTGCGCGCGTGCGTGCGTGCGTGCGTGTGCGTGAAATGTCAAAGGATTGTGACTGTACGCAGACTATGTGCATGTGTCAGAGTCCAGAGTCCACACGATACTCGTAAAGACTCCCTTGACCTCAGCTTATGGGGGAGCCCCTAAAAATAGTAGGTCATCATGGTACCTACTAAACACAGACACATACATATACACACATTACATTCTTTCTGTTCTAATAATAGCTCTTGCGTATGTTCCCACTCCCCACCGTTGTGCTCTATACACTGGCACTATTGCTCAGATTTCCTTTTCCCCCTTTATTACATGAATTTTAGTAAGTCCCCCCAACCCCCCTCCCCTCCCTTCACAGACTCAGTCGGTTTAAAGCATTTCCCTTTTCACCTTTTTGACCCCCAACTTTAGTTATCACAAACGCACATGTACCTACACGCAAACAAAAACACTTTCCAGTGGTCACCTACATTCCTCTATAACCTTTAATCCATTACTTAACTTAATGAGTTCCCTCTTTTGCTCTCCATTTCTATCTCTCGCGCACACACACACCTCTCGGTGAGTTTTGCAGCAAAGCAGATGGGATGCAGGAGAGAGCATGACGTCATACTGTTCCAAGGAAGCACTCTCTCTTCTCCACACACACACACACAGACACACAGACACACACACACACATACACACACACACACACACACGCCTACCCCTCTTACCTATCCCCCCCGTCCAACTCACATAAACACACTTCCCATTTGCTACCATGCTGTTTGAATGGGGATAAATGTGCAACAATTAGTCACACCACTTTACCCATAATAGCTGTGCGTCACACTCGGTCAGTGACTTGGGCTGATAGCCTGCACTCTTGTATTCAGGCTACCATGGTACAGTCTTCTTTAGGCTAATGAAGGTACTGTCTAGGCGGACACACACACACACTGCATTATCCTCACTTTTACATGACGTTAGCTCTGCCCTGGGAGTCAAACTGTCAGCTGGGGAGAAATTTGTGTTTCAGAAGTCAAGCGTTTGATTTAAAATCACCATCGGCTACTTTTAAAATACAGGTCACCGTGTAGGTAAATTATTGACTACCAGTCTGTAGCTATAGGACCACCCCAGAGCAGATATTATTCAGAGGGTGGAGAATTCCCTTCCCACCTTCGCACTAGCGAAAGACAAAGCAACGTGTGATCATTTATTAATACACGCATGATCATTCATTTAATCCTAGTATAAAACATGGGCGTAATTTTCCATTAGTGACAATGTGTCCTTTAAATGGAGATGTTCTTAATTATATGCAGATTTGGTATGAATCCAAATGACTGGTTGATTCCTTATGTCTAGATACAAGGATTTGGACTGCATATTTTTTATTGTGATTTTATAAAATTTTATAAATTACAAATTGAATTGTAAATCACAGACAAAGCTTTTTTTTGCGCTGTATAAAAAATGGATTATGTTGTGACACCCCCACACCGTAAACATATACTATAGATAGCTAGTAATTTAAGCTGCTACTGGCCATGTCTACAAGAGACAAACTACAAGCAGCACGAGAGTCTAGGGTCAACATAACATTAACACCACATCAGTGGCAGTCTGAAAACTTACAAAGCCTTTGTGCCTTAATCCTTTTGTATGCCCTGGAATATATCTAACTGCACAGTCCATCTTTGAGTGCAGTGCGAAGCTTTATATGGAGCTTTTGTTTGCCTGGTGACTGTCACTGGGATTATGTTAATTCATGCAAGAAATATGCCTTCCTATAATAATTGCATAGTCCAGAAACAATAACAAATGGTCGAATCATACTGGGCAAATGCAAAATGCATGTGACAAACTGGGAAAGAGATTTAAAAAGAAAGAATAGCTTAAAAATGTCTAAAAGTTCATAAGCCAACCATGACGTTCAAGCTACATGTGTAATATAAGCCTAATCATTTTAGTTTGGAAACAGATACCAGCAGTCAAAATGTCTGATTCTCCTACACCACAGCAGAAATGAGAGCTTTAACTTTCTTACTTTAATATGCTATAACCTTACTTACATGCAAAATAATACCTGGTTCAGGAAAAACTGCAGTTTTCAGAACGATATATAATACAAATGGATTACTTCAGGTCACCACAGGTTTAATATGTAAAAATGTAATACATACAGTATCTCGCAAAAATGAGTGCACCGCTCACATTTCAGCAACCATTGTAGTAAATCTTCTCGAGGGACAATACTATAGAAATAAAACTTGGATATATTTTAGAGTAGTCAATGTGCAGCTTGTACAGCAGTATAGATTTATTATCCTCTGAAAATAACTGAACACAGTTTTGACATGTTTACTTTAAACATGTAAGGTGTAAGGAGTAAGGTGTACTCACTTTAGTTGCCAGCTGTTTTGACAATATTGGCAAAGTGTCAATATTTTGTGTGAGCACCAGTGTTATCCAGCACTGCCTTAATACTCCTGGGCATGGAATTCACCAGAGCTGCACAGGTTATTGCTGGGATACTCCATAATGACATCACAGACCTGCTGGATGTTAGACTCATGACGCTTCTCCACCTTCTGCTTGAGGATGCCCCACAGGTGCCCAATAAAGGTTCAGGTCTGAAGACATACTTGGCAACTCAAATCACATTCACATTCACCTTCAGCAAGGCAGTTGTCATCTTGGCGGTGTGTTTGGGGTTGTTTTCATGTTGTAAATCTGCCATTCAGCTTAGTTTTTGAAGGGAGGGCATCATGTTCTGCTTCAGAATGTCACTGTACATGTTAGAATACATATTTCACTCAATATCGACCCTTGCAAGGCCTGTTCTGATTGGAACCAGTCTTGGAAAACCTCTGTTTGTCCTGGCCACTGTACTGTAACTCAGT
Organism: Silurus glanis; assembly: GCA_014706435.1. Taxonomy (NCBI): domain Eukaryota; kingdom Metazoa; phylum Chordata; class Actinopteri; order Siluriformes; family Siluridae; genus Silurus; species Silurus glanis. The sequence goes on from JAAIIK010000007.1 coordinate 7,909,216, forward strand.
TTCAGGTTATTCCTGTTCTTCTAATAGCCTCGGCCATCTTTGTGGATAGCAACAATTCAAATTCTTAAATCCCTAGAAAGTTCATTGCCATGAGGTGCCATGTTGAACATCCAGTGGTCAGTTTGGGAGAATTGTACTCAAAGCACCACATTTTAACTGCTCTAATACATGTGGCTTTGCATGGTTACACAACGTACAGCTGTACTCACGTTTGCTGGCAATTATTTAGACAATAATGGCTGTATGTTGAGTTATTTTAGATGACAGTAAATATGTACTTCTATACAAGCTCCACATCGACTACTCTAAAATATATCCAAATTTCATTTCTATAGTATTGTCCCTTGAAAATATACATTAAAATGGTTTCACTCACTTTGGTGAGATACTGTATCTTACTTAAACTCACCAAGGACGCTGAGGGTGGTGGAGGCTTGTGTGTTGCCCAAAGGAAATGTTGCCACCTTGCAGGTGTAGTCACCGACATCCGAGAAGCCCACATTCTGAAGCACGACAGTGGCATCATGGGCGGATGGTATGTGGAAGGACAGGCGGTGCTTGTACTCGGGCTGGATGGAGATGCCGTATGTGGGGTTGTAGACGGCCACTGTGGCCCAGCCGGACGGCAAGCGCCTCTCCCATGAGCTCTGTGTCAGAGTCAAGTTGGAATCGACCTGAATCCTGCAGCTCAATGTCACATTTTTCCCCAGCACGCCGCTTACCTTGGGGGGCACCATTACCTGGCTGCCACACACACCTGGCAAAAAGAGATATTAGTCAACTATTATATATTATTAATCAATTGTTTTTTTAAATCATGGCATATGATTATTCTACAATATCACAATAATATAAATTGTGGAGTATTATAATGTTTTGTGTTTCTAAAATTGTTCCTCATACAGTTTAAACAGTAAACAATTCACTCTGGCCATACAGTGTGTTAAATATTGCAATGTCAAATTAATTTCTATTATATGGCATATACATTTGAAAAGATATTTGCATTTAAACAAATTTGCCAGTGCATCACATGCCAAATATTTATTAGTTAAACTGGATCACAGAGAAATTCTTTCCTCCTCCATGCATGTCGTTGCAATTTGTCAAATGGCAAAAGTGGAAAATAAAGCCACAGGGGTCTGCTTTAAGAGCATGAGAACCTACAAATTTATGTTGATCTAAAACCTGCTGAAAAACCCTTACATAAGCCTTTTTTTAATAGCAGTGTGAAGTTATGAGGTGTGAAGCTTTCATATTTAAGTGACGGTAGGGAAAGAAGTCAAAATGAATATACGTATAGGAAACGTACACCACATGCGCAGTGATTTCTCTATAGTAAATCACATTGTGCACTTTGTTACTAACTCTTTATGAACCAGATCACCCTCAACTGAAAGACTAGCGAGTGTTTGGAATCTAGCACTCTTAAATTTACAAGGTGCACTGGAGTAATTCCATAATTTGCAGGTGCTCGTCTCTGATTTTATGTCCACCATGTCAGTGTTTTTCCTCTCACTTTCTCTCAGAGTACATTACTGACCAAAATATTTCATTGTTTTTTTTTTTTAACCATGGACCCTGCAATAATTTAACAATGCAAAGAAAATCTTCTTCTTTTGGTTGATCTCATTAGGAGTTGCCACAGCGGATAACCCGTCTCCATAACCCCCTGTCCTCTACATCTGCCTCTTTCAAACCAACTACCTGCATGTCTTCCCTCACCACATCCATAAACCTCCTCTTTGGTCTTTCTCTTTTCCTCCTTCCTGTTGGCTCCATCCTCAGCATTCTTCTACCGATATACCCCATGTCCCTCCTCTGCACATGTCCAAACCATCTCAATCTCGTCACCCTCACAGTGTCTCCAAAACGTCCTACATGCGCTGTCCCTCTAAACTTCTTTCTAATCCTGTCCATCCTCATCACTCCCAACGAAAACCTTAACATCTTCAGCTCTGCTACCTCCAGCTCCACCTCCTCCAAAGAAAATATTTACACTATATGGATGAAGGTTTGTGGACACCATAAAATTGGTATGTGATTTTTAAACATCCCATTCCACATTTAGTGTGTGATTGTCGAGATTTGCGCTCATTCAGCCACAAGAGCATTAATAAAGTCAGGTATTATGTACTGTAGGGTGAGGAGGCCTGGGGTGCAGTCAGTGTTTCAATTCATCCCAAAGGTGTTTAATAGGGTCAAGGTCAGAGCTCTATAGCAGGCCACTCAGCATCTATGCCAACCCATGTAAATCATATCTTCATGGAGCTGGCTATGTGCACAGGAGCATTATCACGCAGGAAAAACGTTATGCTCCAACAAAGACATACAGTTGTGTGCCTTTGGATTGAACCTAGAATGGCTGGAAAAGTCAGGTGTCACAATACTTTTTTATATAGCGATTCTACCATTCGAACGGTGAAAATCGGTCTCAACAATTCACTTGCGATGATTTTGAAGCTACATTCATGTGCAACGACAAAGCAATCAGAAACCAGTAATTTTCAAAGAGAGTAAGCGATATCCTATAGCATGAGCTAAAGCAACTATTGGAGATTACTTTTAAGTCTTTGTCTTTTGTACATTAGCTGTGTTAAGTAGAAGTAATGAGTAATGTTAGTCTTTAGAAGAATGCAAATGCCACTACTCGGTTCTCAGTCTCTATTTATTAAACCAATTCTCACACTTTGTGTCTCGTGCTGTAGTTGGTCATAGCTCGTTTTGGTTTTATGTAGTGTAACAACGGGCATGGTGTCTCAGAGCAGTAATGACAGGAAAAAATTTACATGGGAATAAGACCACAGAGTTCCCCCTGTTCTCCCTATCCGTCGTTACCGCCCCCTTTTAACCACTCACTTCCTTTCCATCTGCTACCTTCCACCACACAGTCGCCGTCCAACAGTTTTTCCTCTTTCCATTCGCTGAACAAAAGTTTAATTATGTCTGTGTAGATGAGAGCGACGAAAGGGACAGAATGAGGAGGGGAGGAAAAAAAAAAAAGAAAAAAAAGAAAAATGGAAGGATATAAAGGCAGAGAAGGTCGCATAAAAGACAACCTGCGTGTGATTACGCGCCAACGAGTCCAACCTTCCTTACACACGCAAACACATACCCACGCAACCTCGTACACGTTCCCCTCATGTGCAGGCATTCCCTTCATGTGGCGATGTGGAGGGAGTGATGGAATTCGGAGCTGTGCCTGTAATACATTCCTACATCTTTTATGTATCAGTCATTTGCAGGGCATTGCAGTCAAACAGAAACACACACTCTGTGACCCCATTGAGGAATTGTGTACTTCAGGCTATTGTTTCAAGACTTAATATTAATAGCATATTGCCTTCACACCTATTGGATCTGTTACAAGAGCTCAGGAACTCTTTTGGGATGGTTACAGAGCCCATGTGGACATGTTTTTGAAACAATCATGGAAATGTTTCAGGAACAGTAACAGAACGTTGCAGGGCTCTAATGGAAAGGGTTACAGAGTTGTCAGGGACATAGTTCAAGAACTTCCAAGGAAAGGACCAAGGAACCCTTATGGACGAATTCTGTTTGAGTTCCCACGACAGTCATAGACAGTTCCCTCTAGAGTTTCCAAGACAGTGATGGACAGTTCTAAAGTGATGCACACAATCTGCACAACAGTTTCATCATCTCAGCACAGGAACATAGTAAAAACAAAAGAAGAGTGAAAAATTTACATGCATTAATTTGCTTCTCGCCGAGGCCTAGGATTGGTTCCTGGGCAGAGAACCAACCGAGCCACACAAGCCAGGCACCATGCCGGTCCCATATCCGACAAAAACGGGAGGTTTTGCGTCGAGAATGCATCCGGCGTAAATAAACCTGTGCCAAATCAAATATGTAGACCAATGAAACAATGTGGTGACCCCTAACAGGAGCAGCTGAAGGATAAAAACAACAATCCTAACAAATTGTTTGTACAACAAATCAAAATATTTATTTCCCGGCTAATTTAATTGGGGTGAAAGAGTTTTTTTCGTGGCATGCCACAAGAAGAATCTTCAAAATACACTTGATGTCTTTGATTAAAAAAAAATAAAATTCGAGGCCTCATATGAATCATTAGTAATTAACTGCTTGTTAGCCAACACACTTCTTTTTAAATAATAGGAAAGAGGATGTTTCTTCTGTGAAGCTTTTGACAGCATTTTACAAGCAGCAATCTTCAGAAGAAAAAAGCTACACTACACCTAAGAATTTTGTATATAAATTTAAAACCACAAACTAAAAAGGTTCCTGAAATTGAAAACAAAATTTCCACTTTCCAGACCTGGGAACTTTCAGAAACATATTTCCTCTGTGCTGGAATTAGCTGTGTTAGTTTTTGCATTGTCTTGCAAGTGCTGTGTGAATAATGTATTTAATATATTGTCTTATTATTTTAATATTCTTTAGATGTCTTAATAAGGTAAGAAGAAAAAAAAATTTCCAAAGCTGACCATGGCAGAATGGTGCGTTTGAAAAAATCATTTTGCAATGTTGTTTAAATGGTCATGCAAGCAAATGGAAAAGACATGCTAGCAAATGCTAGCATTAGTTACATTTAACCCACCGCTTAAACCACTGCAGGAAAAGGGTTTTATAACTTTTCATCAGCAGCCTCGCTTATTACATCTCTGAAGGCCATCCTGCAGTGGATCCACACCTATTGTTGCAATGCCGTTTATTACTACAGGCCATGAAGCTACTCTGAACACCATACAGAGGTGTTTTGTTCCTCACCGAGGGAACTGGCTTTGATCACTGTTGAAATCGCCGCCCTCGAGAGAACCCATCCTCATCTGTGTGTTTTCTTAACACAAGAGTATTTGCGTTCGACGGGATAGCCGATAGCTGACCTCACTTGCAGAATTGAAACCAGGCCTTCGTGGAAAGGCTGTGTTGCGATCCACTCGGCACTGCACTTCAAAAGTATCTGGATTCAATCTGTAATTTCCCCCGTCTGCTCCGAGATTATCTGTGTCATGTTCCGATCAGCACGGAGAGGTGAGGAGCATGATGAGGACAAAATGAGGAGTCAAATTTAATGGCGCTGCATGAAAAATCAGGAGGAATTGGAGCACAAAAGCATGGCAGGAACGAACTTGGAGAAACAAATAGACGCATGCGTGCGCACACACACACACACACACACACAAGCAGCCTTTCAAGGGACATTAATTGCAACAAGCTGCCGGTCCGAAGACGTAAGTGCAAATCAGACCTTTTTGCGTTGCCTGGCAGCAGTCTCCAAACACTGCGTTTCTCAAACTCAACACTCCCAATATGAGCAGAGGGAAAGAGTGAGACGGCAGAATGAGAGGAGAAGGCGGAGGCAAGAGAAAAGGAATGAAGGGGACATCCTCATTAGGAGTTCAAGCCCTGCAGAGCACAAGCACAACTCCACAGAATGGTACAAAAGTGAAAAAAGCTAAACATGGACACAAAGAAACCCAACTCAGATCTGTTTCTCTCCAATGTTGAACTAGCTATAGAAAAGTTCATTATACAATGAAAAACACACAACAGAAATCATAATACATCATTAAATTTGGAGATCTGTATGATATTAATTGATTTCAAATTTCGGGTTGGCTAAAAGTATATAATAAATAGAAAATTATGAAGTACAGCAACTAAGTATCTGTTACACCTGAGCAGAGTTAAGGGCCTTGCTCAAGGGCCCAGCAGTGGTAGGTTGATGGTTTTGGGATCTGAACTCATGACCTTCTGATCAAAAGTCCAACATAATAACCACTAAAATAACACAAGCCACAATTTGATCTATTTAATAAATCCTTAAAGCGCAATTAGTACCACCTTCTCTATTCCCATTGCATTCTGAGCTTAACAACTGGCAACCACTTCTGCCTCTGATTGGCTGTTGGCATCAAGAAAAAAAATGCCTGATTTGAACGAATACATAGACAAACAGACTGCAGACAATAAAACAAATCAGAAAATCATTTCACAATTTTACTTTGTACACTGTAACAGAATTCCCTGCTTTAACTAGACAGTATTTCTGTGAGAAAAGTCCATGTCTTGTCCTCAACCCACCCTGGTTAGAACAACAATCCCTTCCACCATACTCTGCTTACAGCCCCTTGCTGAGCCTCTAAATCCCCACCCTCACCAAGCATGTGTTTGATCCCACTGCACATCATATCATATCCTCACCTCATCATGAGAGATCTTCAAAACGAAGAAAAAATAAATAAATTCTCACAATACTGGTTTAATGTTAATGATAAAGACAGAGTGGGAAATCTATCATCTAAATGGCTACAAAGCAGCCCACCATCAGGGAAGAACAAAAGATCTTTAGCAAAGCTGTCCCACAATTGTTAACTCACCCTATTAATAACCAAACCCCAAGAGAAATTAGCCTTCCATTGCCTGCATATTTGGCTAAAAATATTCTTACTGATGATTTCACTACACAAGCTTTAATGCGTCAGCACCCCGAGGGGGAAAAAAGACCACTAAAGGGAGACTAACTGATTTAGCAGAATGACAGACATTCATGAAACAAGAGATAAAATGATGTTAAATCTATCAACCAATTATATTCTTCTTCTTCTTCTTTCGGCTGCTCCCATTAGGGGTCGCCACAGCGGATCATCCGTCTCCATACCACCCTGTCCTCTACATCTGCCTCTTTCACACCGACTACCTGCATGTCTTCCCTCACCACATCCATGAACCTCCTCCTTGGTCTTCCTCTTTTCCTCCTACCTGGTGGCTCCATCCTCAGCATTCTTCTACCAATATAATTCATGTCCCTCCTCTGCACATGTCCAAAGCATCTCAATCTCGCCTCCCTCACCTTGTCAGCAAAACATCCTACATGTGCTGTCCCTCTAATAAACTCATTTCTAATCCTGTCCATCCTCATCACTCCCAACGAAAACCTTAACATCTTCAGCTCTGCTACCTCCAGCTCCACCTCCTGTCTTCTACTCAATGCCACGGTCTCTAATCCATACAACATCGCAGGTTTTACCACAGTCCTATAAACTTTCCCTTTCATTCTTGCAGATACCCTACTATCACAAATCACTCCTGTCACTCTTCTCCACCCACTCCACCCTGCCTGCACTCTTTTCTTTACTTCCCTAACACACTCTCCATTACTTTGCACTGTTGACCCCAGGTACCTGAACTCCTCCACCTTCTCCACCTCTTCTCCCTGCAACCGCACCACTCCACTGCCCTCCATCTCATTCACACACATGTACTCTGTCTTACTCCTACTGACTTTCATTCCCCTTCTCTCCAGCGCACATCTCCACCTCTCAAGGCTCTTCTCAACCTGCTCACTACTCTCACCACAAATCACAATATCATCCGCAAACATCATAGTCCATGGAGACTCCTGTCTGACCTCGTCCGTCAACCTGTCCATCACCACTGCAAACAGGAAAGGGCTCAGGGCCGATCCTTGATGTAGTCCAACCCTCACCCTGAACCACTCTGTGGTTCCTACTGCACACTTCACCGCTGTCACACTGTCCTCATACATGTCCTGCACCACCCTCACATACTTCTCTGACACACCTGACTTCCTCATACAGTACCACAACTCCTCTCTCGGCACTCTGTCGTACGCTTTCTCTAAATCCACAAATACACAATGCAATTCCTT
>JAAIIK010000007.1:7916882-7947682 GCA_014706435.1 Silurus glanis
TTAATTCCCCTGTAGTTACTGCAGGTCTGCACATCTCCCTTATGCTTTAAGAGCGGTACCAGCACACTCCTTCTCCATTCCTCAGGCATCCTCTCACCTTCTAAAATCTTGTTAAACAATCTGGTTAAAAACTCCACTGCCATCTCTCCTAAACATCTCCATGCTTCTACCGGTATGTCTTCTGGTCCAACCGACTTTCCACTCTTCATCCTCTTAATCGCTTCTCTCAGTTCCTCCTTAATAATCCTATCCACTTCCTGCTTCACAATCTCCACATCATCCAACCTTCTCTCTCTCTCATTTTCCTCGTTCATCAGCTGCTCAAAATACTCCCTCCATCTTCTCAACACACTCTCCTCACTAGTCAACACATTTCCATTCATTCATTCATTCATTCATTTTCTCCCGCTTATCCGTAACTCGGGTCGCGGGGGCAGCAGTCTAAGCAGGCCCCCGCCTTCGACTGCTGCCCAATCCTCACAGCACCGTCCCTTACGGTCCCTCCTGCAGGTGGTGAGCCCACGGGAAGAACACATTTCCATCTCCATCCTTTATTGCTCTAACTTGCAACACATCCTTCCCAGCTCGGTCCCTCTGCCTGGCCAATCGGTACAAATCCTTTTCTCCTTCCTTAGTGTTCAACCTCTCATACAGCTCCTCATATGCCTTTTCCTTGGCCTTCGCCACATCCCTCTTTACCTGCTGCCGCATCTCCTTGTACTCCTGCCTACTTTTCTCATCACTCTGTCTATCCCACTTCTGTTTTGCCAACCTCTTTCCCCTTATGCTCTCCTGCACTTCCTTATTCCACCACCACGTCTCTTTGTCTTCCTTTCTATTGCCAGATGTCACACCAAGTACTTTTCTAGCTGCCTCCCTTTTCACTCCTGCAGTAGTTTCCCAATCATTCAGCACCTCTTCATCACCACCGAGCCCCTGTCTGACCTCTTCCCTGAACCTCACACTACACTCTTCCTCCTTCAGTTTCCACCATCTTATTCTTCTTTCAGTCCTCACTCTCCTCCTCTTCTTCTTCGCCTCCAAAACCATCCTACAGACCACCATCTGATGCTGTCTAGCTACACTGTCCCCTGCCAACACCTTACAGTCTCCAATCTCCTTCAGGTTGCATCTCCTACATAGAACATAATCCACCTGTGTGCACCTTCCTCCACTCTTATAGGTCACCCTATGATCCTCCTTCTTCTTAAAATATGTATTCACCACTGCCATTTCCATCCTTTTAGCAAAATCTACCACCATCTGCCCTTCCACATTCCTCTCCCTAAGACCATACCTACCCATCACCTCCTCATCACCTCTGTTCCCTTCACCTACATGTCCATTAAAGTCTGCCCCAATCACCAATCGTTCATTTCTATGTACACCATCTAGCACTTCATCTAATTCACTCCAGAATGTTTCCTTCTCCTCCATTTCACAGCCGACTTGTGGAGCATAGGCACTGATGACATTTATCATCATCCCTTCAACTTCCAGCTTCACGTTCATCACCCTATCAGAAACTTTCTTCACCTCCACTACATTCTTACTGTACTCTTCCTTTAGAATCACCCCTACACCATTTCTCTTTCCATCCACACCATGATAGAACAGTTTAAACCCACCTCCAATGTTCCTGGCCTTACTCCCTTTCCACTTGGTCTTCTGAACACACAACATATCTACCTTTCTCCTCTCCATCATATCAGCTACCTCTCTCCCTTTACCAGTCATAGTACCAACATTTAAAGTACCAACCCTAACCTCTACTCTCCTGCACTTCTCCTTTCCTTGCCGTCTCTGTAGATGTCTTCCTCCTCTCCTTCTCCTCCTTCGGCCAACAGTAGCCCAATTTCCACTGGTACCATGTTGGCTAACGATACCTGTGGCGGTCGTTGTTAACCCGGGCCTCGACCGATCCGGTATGAAATTCTTAATCGTGACCCGCATATTTGATTTGGCACATGTTTTACGCTGGATGCCCTTCCTAACCAAACCTTCCCATTTATCCGGGCTTGGGACCGGCACTAAGAGTGCACTGGCTTGTGCCTCCCTAATGGCTAGGTTAAATGCTACATTTATATGCATCCGAATAATCTACTCAATTCAATTCAATTCATTTTTATTAGTATAGCGCTTTTAACAATAAACATTGTCTCAAAGCAGCTTTACACAGATAATGTGGTGATTAAAAGTGAATATGTTCTTTATAAGTAAGTTTGTCCCTAATGAGGGAGCCGGTGGCGACTGTGGCAAGGAAAAACTCGCCGAGATGGCATAAGGAAGAAACCTTGAGAGGAACTAGACTCAAGAGGGAACCCATCCTCATCTGGGTTGCACCGAATGTCCATTTATAGCAGATATACGATGTTGCGGGGTACAGTGATGGTGATCAGAAGCGAAAAGTAGTCCTGAGTCAATGTAGCAGTCTGTTGACATTAACTACAGTCCAATCCATCCTCAAAGCGCCCGTTCTTACTCTGGAAATACATGGAACCACCCGAGGCGTTGATGAGAAACCGTCCCAAGCTGCACAGAGTGGCCTCCAGTCGAAGAGAACACTATCCAGAGGCAGGCCTGGATGAAGTGGGAAGATCCATGGAGGGAAGAGGGGCAGTGGTCACTGGAACCTCAGGAGCATGTTTAACTCGACCGAGAGAGATAGAGAGAGAGAGAGAGAGAGAGAGAGAGAGAGAGAGGTGACAGGAAGAGAAGGATATGGATTATTCTTCTTCTTTTTCTTTCGGCTGCTCCCATTAGGGGTCGCCACATCGGATCATCCGTCTCCATACCACCCTGTCCTCTACATCTGCCTCTTTCACACCAACTACCTGCATGTCTTCCCTCACCACATCCATGAACCTCCTCCTTGGTCTTCCTCTTTTCCTTCTTCCTGGTGGCTCCATCCTCATAATTCTCCTACCAATATAACTCATGTCCCTCCTCTGCACATGTCCAAACCATCTCAATCTCGCCTCCCTCACCTTGTCACCAAAACATCCAACATGCGCTGTCCCTCTAATAAACTCATTTCTAATCTTGTCCATCCTCGTCACTCCCAACGAAAACCTTAACATCTTCAGCTCTGCTACCTCCAGCTCCACCTCCTGCCTTTTACTCAATGCCACTGTCTCTAAACCATACAACATCGCAGGTCTCACCACAGACCTATAAACTTTCCCTTTCATTCTTGCAGATACCCTACTATCACAAATCACTCCTGCCACTCTTCTCCACCCACTCCACTCTGCCTGCACTCTTTCTTTACTTCCCTAACACACTCTCCATTACTTTGCAATGATATGGATTATTATGTGTCTTTATTGTTGTATGAAAGTTAATGTCATTGTGCAGTTTGGACTCCGGCAAAACTCGCTATGGCAGCATAGTTAAAAGGGAGAAGGTAACACCGACATGAGGGATCTCTAGGATAAGAGACGACCCACCACACCACCGTCAACAAACCTGAGTGAACGTGTGAAAGTAAGGGGACGACAGCATACAAATATCCCAGTTCACCAAACACTCTATATCCATGATCTCTCCAGATCTGCGCCTTTACCTAAGAAAAAATCTACTGATAAAAGGCTTGACTAAACAAATAAGTTTTCAATCTCGACTTGAACACTGAGACTGTGTCTGAGTCCCGAACACTGATTGGAAGGTTGTTCCATAACTGTGGGGCTTTATAAGAGAAAGATCTGCCCCCTGCTGTAGTCTTCATTATTTCAGGTACCAACAAATAGCCTGCACCATTTGATCTAAGTAGGCGTGGAGGATAATACTGGTACAGAAGTTCACTCAGATACTGCGGTGCGTGACCGTTAAGTGCTTTATACGTCAGTAGTAGTATTTTATAATCAATGAGATATTTGATTGGGAGCCAGTGTAAATTGATTAAAACAGGGGTGATGTGGTCATATTTTCTAGATCTAGTGAGGACTCTTGCTGCTGCATTCTGAACTAACTGCAGCTTATTTATGCACTTACTCGCACACCCAGACAGTAAAGTGTTACAGTAGTCTAATCTAGATGGACCAAAAGCATGAACTAGTTTTTCTGCATCCTGTAACGACATCATATTTATAATTTAAGCAATATTTCTAAGGTGGAAGAAGGCGATCCTGGTAATATTATTCATGTGAGCCTCAAAGGAAAGACTAGGGTCAATAATAACACCAAGGTCTTTGACAGCCGTACACGCTGAAACAGAAACACCATCCAGAGATGCTACGTAATCGGAAAGTTTGCTTCTAGCTGCATGTGGTCCTAGTAAAAGTACTTCTGTCTTATCTGAGCTGAGCAAAAGAAAGTTATCAAGCATCCACTGTCTAATGTCCTTTACACACTCCTCAACATTGCATCTGTTAGTAATCAGAATAAAAATCCTTAATTTTAACACCATCATCGATTCAACTGAGCCTGATCCGAATGACATTTTGATCGGATTGAAAAAATTGTTGTAGATCTGAAATAATCAAGTGGATATATATACTATATAAAGATTATATGAATAATGTAAGGAAGTTAGTCATTTGAAGACTTTTCGGCGATTCCGTTAATGCGGTGGAGAGGTTTTAGGAGGGCAAGAAACAGGCGCCGGTGTTCCAGTGGTAACACCGCTCTCAAGGGGCTGCTCCTGCTCCCATCGGGAGGCACAGAAACAGAGTGTCGCGTCACGCACTCCCCCGGTCAGGGATCGTGCGTGCCGCTCTGGGTCCTAACATAGGACGTTCTGGGGTTTTGGCCGTGAAGGGGCGCGTTGCACTGCAGTACTCGGTGCCTGCCCTGCCCCAGCTCCCTCGGAGACCTGGTCCGTTAACCCTGCCACGGAACGTGTTGGCCAGCTCTCTGTATTGTAGTGGTTCAGGAGAACTCGCCGCCTTCTTCAAGGCTCCTAGGGCCGCATCAGAGTGTAGCCATGGCTCTAAGCATACCAGAGGTTAGTCTCGAGAGACTGATACCCTTAAGAGACTACCTGGCAGCCTCGGAAGCTCTGCCAGATGTGCATTAGTGGGTCCTGCACATTGTAAACAGAGGCTATTCGATTCAGTTCGGGTCTCGTCCGCCCCGCTTCGACGGGGTTCATCCCACTCTGGTGGGAAATGAGAAGGCTCTGGTTTTGGAAGTAGCCATTGAGTTGGTCCTTCCATCAGACAGAGAGTCCGGGTTCTACAGCCAGTACTTCATAATTCCCAAAAAGGACAGTGGGTTTTGTCCTATCCTCTATCTACGTCAGCTGAACTGGTCACTTATGAGACTCAGGTTTAAGATGCTGACCCTCAAGCAGGTTGTGCTTCAGATCAGATCCGAGGAATGGTTTGTCACGGTAGATCTGAAGGATACTTTCATGTATCCATCCTTCATTCTTACAAGAAGTTCCTGAGATTTGCTATCGGGGCTGAAGCTTACCAGTATCGGGTTCTTCCATTTGGCCTTGCACATGCACAAAGTGTGTGGATGCCGCTCTGGTCCCGCTGAGACATCAGGGCGGGCATCCGCATCCTCCGGGTGGGACCTGACTGTTGTGCTCGAGGTTCTATCTGAGCCCCCATTCAAGCCTTTGTCTGAGGCATCTTGGAGGCACCGCACAGTTAAGACTGTGTTTTTATTGACCATTTGCTCTCTGAAAAGAGTAGGAGACTTGCAGTCCATCTCTGTGTCCACCTCCTTTCTGGAGTTTACTCCAGGTATGGCCAGTGCTTTTCTGACCCTAGAACGGGTTACATCCCCAAGGTGCCCTCGGTCGTCCCACAACTACAGGCTACAGGCATTCTATCCTTCTCTGTTTCAGGCCCAAGGCCAGTAGAAGCTGAACCGCATGGTACGAGCACTGGACACTTATGTCCACAGGACGAGTCCCTGGAGGAAGTCAGATCAGCTGCTCGTCTGCTATGGCCCTCCGAGGAGAGGCCTCCCTGCTAACAAGCAGACCCTGAGCAAATGGATCATTGATGCTATTGCATCCTCTTATGAGTCCTCTGGTCTCCCCGCTCCATTCGGGGGCAGAGCTCACTCTACCTGGAGTGTGGCAGTCTCGAAGGCTTGGTCCTCTGGAGTGTCCCTCCAAGACATCTGCAACTCTGTGGGCTGGTCCACCTCGCTGACCTTTGTCAGGTTTTATAACCTTGACCACAATGACACTCTTGGCCCCTCCTTTCGATCTAGCTGTGCTTATACACACTAGTCAGGGACTGGTCAGTCTGGCAGTATTGGATTCTTGTTCCCAAAGCGTTGCGATGTAGCTGAAGTTCCTGAAAGGTAACGTCTCCAGGTTATGTATGCAACCCTATTTCTCTGAAGAAGTGAGATGCTGCGGGCGTCCCTGCAGCTTCACTCCATGTGCTTTTTCACAACTACAGGCTACAGGCATTCTATCCTCCTCCGTTTCAGGCCCAAAACCAGTAGAAGCATTTCAAGACCATTTATTGTTATGTAGTCTGCAAGATTATCTGAAATAATGATTAGCTATTAACTTTTTATCTATCGCTACCAAATTACCAAGATAAATGCAGGTTAATGAGATTAATTTTAGCATTTAATATTAGGGAGATCAGAAAATTTGCCCTCACCCAGAGAGGTTTGGAAAGACAAGTGTGGCTGGCATTATCAATCATGTGTGTGTGGGACAAGTTTGCCCAAGTGGTGTCACACTGAGTCATATATCTCATGATACAGAATTTGTAAAGATTTCCAAAGTTCCCCAAACTAAATAGAAAACTATTATTTGGGATTATTTAGAGCAGTTAGTGGGAAACCAAAAGAATTGGGGGAAAAAAAAGAAGTGAAATATTGCCAAACAGGGAGCATTTTATTAAAGGTCAAATATTTTTTTTCTTACCGGTACAAATAACCTGGAAAATATGTAGAACAGCATTATGTGGCTAAGAAAACCTGCATTCCAACTTATTGTGGGTGTCTGTGTTTACATGGTGTTTTTGTTCAAAAGAAACAACTAAATCATTTTTTTAATGATTTGAAGCAGGAGCTCCTGAACTAGGGGTCACACCTACACATGGGGTTGATTTACACACCTAATTTAGAAATAGCATTGTGAAAGAAACTTGCAATCTTCTCATTTGTTTTATTCACTTATTTTACAAATTAACATTATAAATGTCACTTTCCTGACACTCTGCACTAAGCACAGGAATTCAGCAATAAACAGTGGCAAACTACCCTATCAATCTACCGCCAGTAAATCAAACTGCATTCTGTCTTAAATCATATAATTATATACTATTCTAAACCATTATTAACTAATTAACACCAAACTAACACCAAAATCAACGATACAGGTCATTTGGATTTTATACTTTTACAATTAAGACAAATCAGTCATAATGACAGTGGAATGTTTTAAGAGAGAGACAAAGCACATCATCTTCATGTGCATTAAATCGCTAACCATCTTAGAGTATATTGATTCAATGCTGTACTGTACTAAGAGTGCGAATTGGAAAACATGTATGTACAGTAGATAAGTGTGTGAACACATACTGTCGATTTATTTTTTGTGTCATGTATAAACCTATGCTTCACATTGAGCTATGGGACAAAAAATGACGGGATGCTGTGTAAAATGTAAATAAAAACAGAATACAATGATATACTTATTTCATAAATACATATTTTATTCACACTAGAATATAGAAAACATATCAAATGTTTAAACTGAGGCAAACACATTTGAGAAGCGGCAACAAAAGACTGTAAAAGTAATTGTTACTAAAAGGAAACAGCTGTAGAAACATTTTTCAACTAATTACGTTAATCAGCAACAGATCAGTAACATTATTGGGTATAAAAATTGTATCTTAGAGAGGTAGAGTCTCAGAAGTAAAGATGAGCAGAGGTTCACCAATTTGCGAAAAATGGTGTCTGCAAATTGTAAAACAATTTCAGAATAATGTTCCTCAACATAGAATTATAAAAGATTTGTGTGTATATATATATATATATATATATATATATATATATATATATATATATATACATAAGATCATAAAAAGCTTCTGAGAATCTGGAGAAATCTCTGTGTGCAAGGAACAAGAGCGTGGGTGTGTGTAATCTGTGGGCCTTCAGATAACACAGCAGTAAAAACAATTATGTGTCTAAAGAAATATACCATATACCAAATATACAATATACATTCATATCACATTAAAACATAACACATTTAAAGGCACTATGAATGCTGGCGCATCATGAAAGGAGTATATATAACAAAGAACACCCAAGACTGTTGAGCAGCTAGAGTCCTGTTTCAGACACAAATGATACAACATTCCTCTCCTAAAACTCCAGCAACTGGTCTCCGCAGTTCACAGACATATACGGACTGTTGTTAAGGATGCTACAAAGTAGTAAACACAGACCTATCTGATTTTTCGAGACATGTTGCAATTATAAAATTCCTTTAAATTGTACATTTGCTCAATTTCACAACCTTTTTAATCAGAAGTCCAACATCTTAATCACTAAGCTACCACTTCCATAAATATTACACAGCTCCAGACTATTTGACGGTATGTTTTTCATAAAATGGAAGTTCATGCACTAGACTGATTGCAAAGGATGTTACACATATATTACTAAAAATGTTTAAATGTCACAGTAATCCTAAATTAGATATTCAGAATTTAATTATCAAATTAATCATTACCTTATTTTTCCTTTAAATTGTACATTTGCTCAAATTAAACATTTACATTCTGTTTTTAATGCATCATTGCATCCCAACTTTATTGGAATTGTATTACATTGGGTTGTATTACAATAACAACAAAATACTTTGTGTTTTATTCATCATACATTACCTTTTATGACATTTAAAAGACAATCTTATCCAGAGTGACTTTCAATGATCACATTTATACAACTGAGTAGCTGAGGGTTAAGGACCTTGCTCATGGGCCCCAAGTGGCAGCTTTATTTAGAAGTCCAACATCTTAATCACTGAGCTACTATTTTTATAGATATTACACATCTCCATACTATT
Organism: Silurus glanis; assembly: GCA_014706435.1. Classification (NCBI taxonomy): domain Eukaryota; kingdom Metazoa; phylum Chordata; class Actinopteri; order Siluriformes; family Siluridae; genus Silurus; species Silurus glanis. Next base: position 7,925,887 of record JAAIIK010000007.1, read on the forward strand.
TGACCGTATAATTTTCTTAAAAGTTCATGCATTAGACTCATTGCAAAGGATGTTACACATATATTACTAAAAATGTTTAAATGTCACAGTAATCCTAAATTAGATATTCGGAATTAAATTACAATTTCGGGTGAACAAAAAAAATGCAAAACATTTGGGAACCCCTGACTTAGAGAGGTATGGCAAAGCTTTGGTTGAACCACCATAGCAATGTATCAAATATTACTGTTAAAAACTAATGAAAGCTCATTACAAAGAAAACAATCCTACACAGAGGAGTGTGCTGTCCACCAGTTTAACAGGAAGTGTACACATGTAACATAGTTTAACATCAATCTTCAGTATTTTGATTATTATTCCTATTTCCTATTCCTGGGACAGACTTAAAAGAGCTTATTGAAAATAAATGAGTAATTTGTATCAATTATTTTCTAGTTACCTCTGATTTTCTATACTCAAATTGAATTGAGTTTAATTGAATGGAATTGCTTATTATATCTTATTTTTCTGTCATTTCTAATATACATTTACCAATATACATTCATTACCACATTTAAACTAAAACATTTTTACCATGCATGAACCGGCAGGAGTATTAACCAATAATTAAATCCCTTGGGACAAAACTATATGATATAAAACCAGAGTATTTGGTTTGAATCATAAATATTTCATATTACTGAAAAATTGTTGGCGGATTTATAATAATCAAAGGATTTGTAATGTGCAATGTTTCCGGGTAGTGTATCTAAATTTCTAAAGAGGTAAGAAATGTTTTATAAACAAAGTTTTTTGTTTCACCCACATCTAAGTTAGCTTCTAAATTTTTCCAAATAATTCTTTACACTGAGAAAAACCTTTGAATTTACTCACACCCAATCAAATCAGCATTGCAATGGCGTATCCTTTCAATAGCATTTGTGGGATTCTGTGCACAAGAGTCCTTGAGAACACAATTAGCAGCATTTTCATGGAGAAGGACTGAGAATGCTGGGGTTTTTTTTGCGCCCTTAGTGTTGATATGCAAACCTAAAGGTTCTCAGAGAAATACTGAACACTTTGTTTTGAGGAAGACAGCTGGCAGTACCATACTGCTTTCTCTGAGGAACAGAATAAAAGCCAACACGTGTTCTGTCAGTCTGTTTAAATAAGTTTTTTAAAATCTTATATTTCATTATCCTGTTTCACTATTAGTAAAGTCTGGCACCAGTTTGGATCCAATCATTCATTTTTTGGCCGTCATAAAACATAACCTAATTTAGCCATATGCTAATCTTTTCAGGGTTTCTTTCTCAGGAATCCATTTGCTGTCCAATCTGCTTCACTCACCCCAAAACACTTCATTTCTCCCTACATGAACCCTTCAACAGTAGTCTAATTGGGGTGCATCCACTCAACTAGACTAATCCTGGCAAACATCAAAAGGCAGATGATGATAGAAATCCCATCTTTATGTAATAAGCCAGGACAGCATTTCCTTTCAAGCCTATTTTCCAGGTCTAAAGTTCACAATAGGTGGCTTCCAAGTTTACAATTGCACTTCTGGATGGGTAACAACCTGCTAGTGTTCTGTGTGACACAGTCAACAACTAATGGCTACTAGCTAGCTGGCAACTTCCAATAATCTAGCAAAATAAGCTTTTAGCCTACTGTTTATAAGGTCTAACCTAAAATCAACTCTCAAGCTGCAAAAATGACTGTGGAAGTTTGAAAAGCAAGCTAGTTAGCCATTTGGACCACATACATTTTTATTGTTGTTATTAATTACAGAAATATAACACAATTTATATTTCACTGTGTAACCAAGCCAAGATAGTTTTATTAAGTGTAACGTGAGCTAGTGATCAGCTGTGTAAGTTTACCAGTTAGCCAACAAGTTTAATGCAGAAAGCAAAAGAAACAGAAAGGCTTAATCCAAAAAGTTAATATTTACTTTCCTTTTTCGGTGCTTTGTGCCATTGTTCTTTGTGTGCCTTTTGTTTTTTCTTTGGTTGTGTGTTTCATTATTTAGATAACAGAAGCAACAGTTAATAGTGAGGAGAACAGAATGTTCTGAATTCTGTTTTAACTTAACCACTGAGGAAACCTTATGGATGGTTTTACAGTACACCAGAGGTGGGAAATAATGAAGCATGGGGATGTTTAGATGAGATGGCAGTGGAGTTTTTAACAAGATTGTTTAACAAGATTCTGGAAGGTGAGCGGAGGCCTGAGGAATGGAGAAGGAGTGTGCTGGTACCACTTTTTCAGAATAAGGGAGATGTGCATACCTGCAGTAACTACAGGGGAATAAAGTTGATCAGTAACACCATGAAGTTATGGGAAAGAGTAGTGGAAGCCAGGCTGAGAGAAGAGGTGACCATCTGTGAGCAACAGTATGGTTTCATGCTGAGGAAGAGCACCACAGACGCATTATTTGCTTTGAGAATGTTTATGAAGTATAGGGAAGGTCAGAAGGAGTTGCATTGTGTGTTTGTGGATTTAGAGAAAGCGTACGACAGGGTGCCGAGAGAGGAGTTGTGGTATTGTATGAAGTCAGGTGTGTCAGAGAAGTATGTGAGGGTGGTGCAGGACATGTATAAGGACAGTGTGACAGCAGTGGAGTGTGCAGTAGGAACGGCAGACTTGTTCAAGATGTAGGTTGGACTGCATCAAGGATTGGCTCTGAGGCCTTTCCCTTTTGCAGTGGTGACGGACAGATTGACGGACGAGGTCAGACAGTAGTCTCCGTGGACTATGATGTTTGCAGATGATGTTGCTATTTGTGGCAAGAATAGGGAACAGGCTGAGAAGAGCCTGGAGAGGTGGAGGTATGCGCTGGAGAGAAGGGGAATGAAAGTCAGTAGGAGTAAGACAGAGTACATGTGTGTAAATGAGAGGAAGAGCAGTGGAGTGGGGCGGTTGCAGGGAGAAGAGTTGGAGAAGGTGGAGGAGTTCAGGTACCTGGGGTCAACAGTGCAATGTAATGAAGAATGTGTTAGAGAAGTGAAGAAAAGAGTGCAGGCAGGGTGGAGTGGGTGGAGAAGAGTGACAGGAGTGATTTGTGATAGTAGAGTATCTGCAAGAATGAAAGGGAAAGTTTATAGGACTGTGGTGAGACCTGCTATGTTATATGGTTTAGAGACAGTGGCATTGACAAAAAGACAGGAGGTGGAGCTGAAGGTAGCAGAGCTGAAGATATACAACCACAACTGTGCCACCTATGTCATCTGGAGCAGTTCAGAATCAATATTTGTCTAATTACATGACAAAAACATAAATTTTTCAAATAAAATACAACCTACTCACCAGAGATGCAGACTCATAATGCATACTCAAATAATTTGCACTGCTCTTCAGAGGCTGTAAGCCAGTGGAACTTCTCATAGGCAATGGTCTGGAAGTGGCAAACAAACCCTTTCCCAGACTGAGACTTTTCTTGAAAATGTATTTTTAAGTACCGTATTTTTCGGACTATAAGCCGCTACTTTTTTCCCACGTTTGGAACCCTGCCGCTTAAACAACGAAGCAGCTAATATATGGATTTTTCCTGGGTTTTTCCCGGTTTCACAAACTTCAAGCCAAAAAACTGAGCGACATAACATTAGACCAATGAAATTTCCGAACAGAAACGAAAAAACGCACTTCACCTGTGTTCTGAGCTGCACGGCATCGGGAGAAAAAACTTCCACCGGTGGCGCACGACGATGACAAAAGATAAACTCCCCAGAGAAATACAGTGGTACCTTGACCTACGAGTTTAATTCGTTCCGTGGACGAGCTCGTATCTCAATTTGCTCGCACATCAAATCAGTTTTCCAAATTGAAAATACTTAAAATGGCATTAATCCGTTCCAACCCTCAAAATGACACCCCGTTTTTATGTTTCATGTTATTAAATTGGAAAATAAATTTCTAAATAACAAATCTTGTATAAAAACATAATAGAAAGAGTATGTAAAGATATAATAAGGTTTTATTCAGTGTATTTTCCTTGGAGATGAGACGACTTGAGCTAATGAAAATGTGTGTGTGTGTGTGTGTGTGTGTGTGTGTGTGGAGGGGGGGTAGAGGCGATAAGCGAAGGCGGAGGGAAAACTCGTTTTTTACTATCACTCCTGTACACTACGTATCCCTAAACTTTAAAATTTTTACTTTTTCTTCTTTGCTTATCTTAATTTTCGTCACAATCTTCGCTTTCTGGCTTCGCTTCGCCATCTAGCAGCGGCGTCTCGAGCTCGTACCTCAATTTTTTGCTAGCGTAACAAAGCAAAAAAATCGACCGAGTGACCACTCGTACCTAGGAAAACGCGTACATTAATGCACTCGTAGGTCAAGGTACCACTGTAGTTGTGAAAGGAAGGAGGAAGACAGTGAACAATGACTTACTTGGTAGGCTACTGTTTAGATACAAGCCGCTGTAATGCGTTGAGTCAGGGTGAAGGGATAGCTCACTAAAACTCCAGTTGCAACAGAAATCATATAAGCACAGACAGGTTTCCAAAACTCGTGATTTTTTTATTTTTCTTGGCAACAGCGTTATGGGTTAGTCAAAGAAACTTAGAAATGAGCATCAGAAAATAAAAAGGACATAATCCTCGGTCTTACACACACGCAGAATGCAGTGGCAGGCTATTTCCAAAATACCGCTATGCTCCTAATAGAAGCGCAACATATTGCATTTAGTGTCTTTCGTTAAAGCCTGTGTAAAGTTCATTAGTTTCAGTGTAGACACCTGCGGCTTATAGACAGGTGCGGCTTATTTATGTTAAAAATAAAAATCTTCGTCAAATTACGGTATGTCCGAGACCAAATACATTTCTTTTAGAGGCTAAAATCTGACAAAAAATCTAACATCCACATACACATACTGGAAGCAGTGCAGCCAAGAGAAACTCTACGAAATGAAGAGAATAAACTCTCTGGAATAAATTAATAAAATTTTCTGAAACAAATATTAGAATTTAGGTTGTAAATGTAGGTCAGTGCTTCGGATAGTGTTTAGGCCAGCAGAGAAGGCCTTGCTGGCCGTGACGGCCCACCACTGTTTGGACATGTGCAAAAGAGGGACATGGGGTATATTGGTAGGAGATTGCTGAGGATGGAGGAAAAGAGGAAGGCCAAGGAAGAGGTTTTTGGATGTGGTGAGGAAAGACATGCAGGTAGTTGATTTTAAAGAGGCAGCTGTAGAGGACAGACTAGTATGGAGACCGATTATCTGCTGTGGCAACACTAATGGGAGCAGCTGAAAGAAGAAGAAGAAGGCTGTACTTAAGTAGATTTTTCTGGTATCAGTATTTTACTTCACTATTTATTTTTTAAACATCTTTTTACTTTTACTCATTACATTGTTTACACAAATATCTGTACTTTCTACTTCTTGCATTTTTAAAACAGGCTCGTTTTCAGCCCATCAACTTATTTCCTGTCATTGCACTGCTTTTTTAAACCTACCACTGGTGTATCATTTACTGGCTCTCACACACCACAGACAAAGACTAGCTAACAACAAGCAAAGCAGAAGGTAACAAGAAATATGGCTATGGTGGATGAGACAGTGGGAGTCAGCGATTTAAGCATGACTGAGAACAGAAACATTCCTGATCACCTGATCATCATTATCCTTTTTTCTTTGCGTGTGTTCTATATGGTGGATGTTCAGCCTGGATACATTCATTAGGTAACAATTCTATTTGTATTAAAATACTAATTAGGGGTGTCAAAATTAACGCGTAAATAACGTTAAAATGAATTTTAATAGCACAAACTTTATTAACGTGTGGTTAATGCAGCGCACATTTCGGTAAGACCATTTTTGCACTTTATGTGGCGAGGACACTTACTAGTCCTTAGCCCTGTGTTAAATTAAATCCTTCAGTGCAACATAAGTTTAATCACTTAGCATTTGTTTTACTGATGCGACAAGTCTCAAATCAGCACCAAAATCCGCCATTAATTGCGGCACACATACCGCAATTAACCCTCTGTGGTCGACAAGCTCATCGGTGTGTTTTGTGGCGTTTTTCCCCTCCTTTTTTGATTGTACAGAGAAAAGCAATACATCATTTAAATCTGTAAAGGGTGTACTTTTATTTCTATACACATAATCACAGCAAAATGCTGTGCTTTTGTAAAAAAATAAAACAGACAGGGGGCGCTCTCTGCCATCTCTCTGTACAGACACATTAATAAAACAACCTGAAACGCAGTGAATATTTTCCTCACATACATAATAAATATATAAATAGAAAGCGCGAAATGTCTACTTTTTAATTCACATTGAAAACAAATATTCTCTAATTGTGTAATCCTTATGAAAGTACAGAGGTTCAGTTTCTCTGGTATCACCTCATTAACCGTCCGTGTGGAAACATAGCAAAAGTTCAGTTTGGTGTCACGATGATTTAAGTAATTTAACACACCATAATTACTTAAAAAACATTTGCAAGAGTATTTTGTCTTCATGTTCTATGTTAAGTATGGTTTCATTATTAATAAACATATATTTGCATAAAGCATCAATATTTGTGTACTTTTGCCACCTCTGCAATACATAGGACTGCTTTTGCTTACATGGACTAGATTATTTCCTATGAAGTGCTATGGGTTTTGAGAGGCATTTCACACATCAGCTGAAGCCTCCTCAAAAAAATACCTTTTTAAAACAATCTGCAGATCCTCCAGACCCTCCAACAATCCATTAGAATGAAGTCCTGATCCACTTTCAACATAGATCTAATTCTTTCAGCAGCCTAAATGGACCACAGAAATCCTCATCACTGTGGGCTTCTACACATCTATCTCCGCTGAAACACTATAGTTTAGCTATTGTATGTTTTGTGTAGTGTCTGTTTTCTTTGTTAGTTAGTCAAAGCCTGATCCATCACCCTCCCCCCAGTTTCTCACCTGCTTTCAGTTAGTTTCAGGAAGATAGTGTTTCTCAAAGAGAGATTGTTTGGCTAGTGTTTATTGTTTAACGTAGTTGGCTTGAGTTAAAGCCGACATTGTGATTTTATGTATCTGCAATTCATCTTACTCTTGGCACTTCAGGATGCATAAAAAAGGCTCATAAAGTAAAATGTTTATTAAATTATCAATGTTGGTCAGAATATTGAAGATTGACAGATTTACTGAAATTAGGTTTTTGATGTTAATCATCTCCATTAGTATACTTTGCTTTTGTATATACAACAGAATATTAACATTGTGCTATGTTTTTACTTTTCTTTTTGGAACTGTATTTCATCATATAATATTCTTTAATTTATGCAAGTTGTGAATTAGGTACTCTGTACAATGGTTGTCCAGCACATCCCACGTAATCCCATAGATACTTTATTGCAGTGGTGTTGTATTGTATTGCAATTTTTTCCACAAAGGGCCGGTGTGGGTGCAGGTTTTCATTCCAACCAAGCAAGAGCAACACCAAATTCTACCTGCTTAAATCGAATGATTTTTATTTTCAATGACTATCAGGTGTTCCCTTAATTGGTTGGAATGAAAACCTGCACCCACACCGGCCCTTTGTGGAAAAGATCGGACGCCACTGCTCTATTGGTTTGAGAACTGGGGAATTTGTCAACACCTTGAACCTGTTTCTCAGACCAAGCCTTACAATTTTTTGCAGTGTTGCACTGACCAGTATCCTGCTGAAATAGACCACTGGCATTAAGGATTACCATTACTGCGAATGAGTGTTCATGGTCTGCTACAATATTTAGGTAGGTGATCTAATCTAACATGATGATCACATGCACTCTACACACTTTTGGCAGTGGACAGGCTCAGCAGGAGCTCTCTGGCCATAAGTTGGTAAACTAGTCTTATAACTCCGCTTTCTGATGTACGCCACTTACCTGGACGAAAAATATACCAGGATGCATTACATGCAGAAGGAAGCCAACAGATACAGTGTAATTACTAAAAATTACTTTTACAACTAACTAAACATTGTTGCATACCCATTGCACCCATTCATGGCATCAGTATTCCTTAATGGCAGTGGCCTCTTTCAGCAGGAACAATGTTCCCTGCCACACTGCAAAAATTGTTCAGAAATGGTTTGAAGAACATGACAAAGTGTTCAAGGTGTTGTTGTGGCCTCAGTCAAACTTGGCATCTATGGGATGTGGTGAACCGTGGAGCATCTACTGGATCCCTGATCTATGAATGGCCCCTCTCACTACTTACAAGACTTAAAGAATCAGCTGCAAAAGTATTGCTGCCTTTAAATACACATTTAGAGGTCTTGTAAAGTCCATTTCTTGGCAGGTCAGACCTTAATAATAAATAAATCATATTAGACATGTGGTTTTAATGTTATGGTTAATTGGTGTATGTCTGTATATTGGTGGCATGTTATGTCTAGTGTTTACCATTAAGGCCCAATAGAACACCACTGCAACTTGTAGATGTTGGCATCTAATGGGCATTAGGACATCATTAAGCCTCCAGATTCCAATAAGTTTCTACAATGGTTTCTTTGTATAGAGGCTGCGTACTGTATTTAATGATGTACACAAACACAATATTTATTTAAAAGCATTTGGTAATGGTTTTAATGGTTAACAGCTGATGGTTTCTAATGGTATTTATAGTGGAACCCAATCAGAACTTTTCTTATGTATCTAGAGAATAAGAAATTCTGGAGTTCAGATCTGTAGTCCTATTTGTTATGGCGCATTATTTGTTCAATCAGATATCTGTTATAAAAATACTTTCATATTTAGTTACATCTCTTAGCTTAGAAGTTTATCATAACTTCATAATACACATCTGATTCTATTTCAACACTTCTAAGTGTGTGATTAAATGAATCAGATGTGTTACATTAAAGGTTTATAAACTATTACAGAACTGGCACAAGTATCAAACATGGAGATTAAAGTTTCTTATCATTTATTATAGCAGGAAAGTAAGTAAGTGTACACCAATTAAACATGCTGGAAAAAGCATATTTTGTTCAATTAATGTGAATACCCACGTGTTGGATATTTTACCTAAATAGCTTTGAAGTTTTGTAGTCATGTAGATGGCTGATGGCTTCTGCACTTTAGCCTTTAGTTTACATCTTTACTGAGTCTATTGAGCTGTAACTTCTGTCCTTTCAGCAAAATATTTTCCATGAGACCACTTTTTAAAAAGCATTGTAAATCTTCCTTTTCAATGTTCTTCCATGGAGAAGTGCAACGAGGGTGTCGTCTGCCCCAGGAATGTTGCATGAGTCCTTGAGGACCCTTAAAAGAGGAGACTCAGTCTCCCTTTTGTGTCAACACTATGTGATTTAACCCCATCAGTGCACTACAGATCTGGTGAAGTAAACTGCTCCTCTGTGTTGTATTATTATTTTTTTTTTGTGGTTTCACTGATGGAATATAATCTTTATAGAAATTAATTTAATTGCATACACACACTTTTCTCAGACAAGAAAGTCCAGGGTTGGGGTCAGACATTTGTCTGCTTGTGAAACAGAACAGTTGGAGTATGGAATAAAACACAGTGTTTGATGCTTTTGTATGAAAATAATCAACAGCTTTGTGGTTGTGATGAAGCATTTGTGATGAAGTATTTATTCCATTTAAACCAGAGAAAATAAGTTATGCCTTATCAGATTTATTCATATAGATGCATTTTAATATTGTGAAGCAAATTATTCCCTATTATCACATTATAGCAGCTGTAAATTGTTGTTCTAAATGTCTTTTCTTTTCATTCATTGAAGTAAATAAGAATGTTAAAATATTATAACTCCAATATTAATAGATATAGTAAATATGTAAATATGTAAAGTACACATATTTTTTTACGGAAATCTTCCTATCTGTTTCTTTTTTCCTAAACATCCTTGATAAAGTTATATTCTTTATTTCAAAATGTGTCAATATTCAAGTATATCAAAATGCATTGGAAATTTGTGGAGCCGTGATCAAAGATGACTTTGTCCTCAAAAAAATTAGTTCTATTCTATTCTATTCTATTCTATTCTATTCTATTCTGAGCATAAGTGTCTTCATTTAAGATTTCTTATGCAAATTATCCTGACCATGTGCCATAAAGTGTCTTCTATTGAGAAATAAACAAGAGCATAACAATTTAGACATTTTCACACTTAGCTGTTAGCTACATTAGGCTTGTATTGTAAACAGAAAAACACTGACTGGGCATGGTTAATTAAACCAGTTAAATATTAAAAAGTTAATATTGTACACATTGTGACAAATCATTTCTTTGCCCCCTGAGCTCCACAGTGATGTAGTGAAGGCCACTAAAGTTGTAACATGTGCCACTAAATAGCAAGTCATTAAGTAATGCTTATGTAAAAAAGGATTTGTAAAGAGATATGTGTTATATCTTGAACTTAATGTGATTGAAAACTCTTTCATGCTAATGATTATTTTTCATTTTCATAGCCTCTATACAACTACATCAAACAACATCTTTGGTAAGGGTCACTGTTTTGTTACAAACGCTGCCAAATCTCAATAATAAAAGTCATTGATGCATCTCTGTTTTTTGTGCCCACTCTAATGGACCACGTCACTTTCAGAGCATTTTTGGCAAGGTGCATGTTAATTTAGTTTTGATCCTGTTCGACACTCCATGGCCAATAACAGACAACACTGACAGCTGAAGAAGCCATCTGCAGAATTACAGTGTCACACACATAATAATGTGATGAGCCAAGTGTTGAGCATTTTAAGGTCTATAAACTGTGGAAAGACTTGATGTGGTCTATTCAGCATTTTCCCCAGGGAGAAAAGCACCATGAAGCATAAAGTATAAATAAAGTAAATACTGAACAGACGGAAAAACCCAAACTCTAAGAAAAACATGTGATGTGATTTCAAGATGAAACAGAAAATGTCCTTAAATAGTGTTGTACTAAATCATGAAGTAAATCAAGAATAAAATATGATTACAGTTTCGTAGCCACATCAATCCTGTTTATATGAATTCAGAGTAAACCCTTTGATGTGCTTGATCCGGTGTCATTTGCATTATACCACCACCTGCTGGCCAAAAAACTAATCTGTAGAGAAATTTGACACGAAACACCACGTTTTTCTTTAAAGAAAATATTGTCAAATAACTATTTTTAACACTATTTTCCTATTTTATATTTATATTCAATTATGTAACAATGCTTTTTCTTTTGCTGTTGTTGTTGTTGTTGTTCTTCTTCTTCTCCTTCATCTTCTTTCTCTTCTTCTTCTTCTCTTGGTCTTCTTGAAAGTATTATGATCAATTTAGGATTACATTTGTTTTATCCATTACATCAGATTTCAATTGACCAGATACAGACAGACAGACAGACAGACAGACAGACAGACAGACAGACAGACAGATAGATAGATAGATAGATAGATAGATAGATAGATAGATAGATAGATAGATAGATAGATAGATAGATAGATGTGTATTTAAAAATCAACCGTCTACAGTATTTTTTATTGGTTAGGTAATTTAAACATGCCTTGTGTAGCAACAGTGGCTCATTTTCTTCCAATAACAACATGACCCACTGTGTTCTTTCCTTTAATAAAAATGCACATTTAGGCCTATCAGCCTCCCACCTCTCTTCAAACTGTCTTCACTGTCCATCAGCCTTTATTTGTAGAGTGCTTAATGGGAGAAAAGGTGAGGGCTAGGTGTAAGTAATGATGGCAGTTTCCTACAAGCCCTTTTTATCTTATTTTACATAACATTGTACAGGCTTAATTTAATGAGAGCAGCATTCATCCCACAGGTATTGAGTTTGATACTTTTGATGTGTGCCATCCAGTTAAATATAGCACAAAGAGCTCAATAAGTCCACGGGTAATGCGTTTTAAATGCCTCAGTAAGAGCAAGTGCAAGTTGCTAACAGAAACAATGTCATAACAGACTTAAAATGTAATATGATCAAACAGCTTCACCAGTAGCCACACTTCCTTCCATGATGCATGATGTTTTGGTTAACACTTAGCTATCAGCCCACATGTCCTTCATGCAAACCCATCAATTCTGAGAACTATAGAATATCAATGGTGCATGAATGTCTTTTAGCATTGCTCTTGTAGTGGTGCACATACCTGCCTCCTGCAGTCAATTATCAGTCCACACACTTCCTGTATCTAAGAAGGCTTCAGTCCTTTGAGTGATTAGTGGTTAAGGATCTGTGCTTAAAAGCATTCAGTTTAGCTCTTCTAACTCCAGACAAAGCACAAAATGCTGCTTTCAATATCTCACTAACAAACAATTCACCTACCTTTAAACATACAGTACAATTCAACTTCAATAGCAACTGTTTATAGTAATGTCTCTTTTTATGCTATATATACCACTGTTTAAATATAATAAATGTTTATAAAGAAAAACATATAATGAATGACATGGCAAAATGAATGATATATCGTGAGGATATGATCATTTTTATTATATTTTTATTTAATGTGTAGCAACAACAAATATAGTAAGATATCAGTAAGCTAATTTTATGGAAAGGGTCCTTTTAAAGTGACTCTACAGAAAAGAAGTTAAACAAAGTATTCAGTTGTCTTTAGAATCTTTAGAAAAAAAAATGTGTGAATTGCCGTTTTCCAGCAAATACAGATTTTAGATGTCTGCACAGATTTTCCTGTTTCCTCCAGTGAGCTCTGTGACACTTTTGGTGTAGCTGGACTCTTGGACACTTCTGTGACGAATGGCTCAATCTTGGTAGTGCCTGGGTTGTGCTATAGTTTTTCTACTTCTAGTGGACTTCATAGTGCTACGGTACTAAGTTGGTTCAAAACTTTTTTGGTGCTTTATTGACCTTCTCAATTTAATGTCCACCATTACCACAAGCAGTTTTCTTGATCATCATGATAGAAAAATTTATCAAGAGCAATTAAGGACTGAGCAAGGCCCTTAACCCATAACTGCTCTAAACCCTATAGACTCTATATATTTCACTTTATGTGTAAAATAAAAACATTAAGAGAAAAATAGTATGTAACAAGTCAAGTCAAGTCAAGTCAAGTCAAGTCAAGAAGCTTTTATTGTCATTTCAACCATATATAGCTGATGCAGTACACAGTGAAATGAAACAATGTTCCTCCAGAACCCAGGTGCTACATAAAACAACATAAAACAACAATCACAGAAACAGAAAAACACAGGGCCAAGAACTTTACATTTAACATTACAACAGTCATACACCATACATTTAACATTACAACAGTCAAAAAAGATTCTAATTCTAATATAGTATAGTCCATTTCATACGCAGTTACAACTCGAACTGGTGTATTTAATTTTCATTGGTGTTACTATCATTTCAAATACCAGCAGCATCTCAGGATCTTATCCTTCATCAGGATGAAGGTGTGCAGGTCATTAAGTGTGGGTGTAACTCTCTTGCAAATGTGATAACTAAGGACCACACAAAAGTATATAGAAAGCTTTCCTGACATGATAAATGAAGTGACAATGCGATGTCCAGCTCCCAAAAGACCTGACAAAGAAAAAAAAATAAGAGGAATGATGTGTGGACAGATGAGTGTGACCAAAACAAGTAGTGGGCATGCAGTACTGAAAAGAAGCTCTTGCACAACGGTCTGCTAATAAACAGTCGAAGGTGTTCTGGAATTGAAGATTATGCACAATGTGAATATTACAAATAACAAAGATATCATAGAAATAAAATGAATGTAAATACCAATGTATATGTGAACAATATGAAAAAAAAAAAAAAAGACAACAAACCTTCAACATTTACATGTGGGTTTCTGGGATTTAATATGTATGGATAATTGTAAACTTGTGTAAAGTGTGTAAGAGAAATGAATAGTAGAAAAAAATACATTAGAGGTGGACCAATGAACATGTGAATGAGTTTAAAAAGAAATGCTGGGGAGGCATTAACAGAAAATAAATGAATAATGATATATTCATATTCTGCATAGACATCAAATAGATATAAAAACCTTCTCACTTAATTTGTTGTCCACGTTCTTTAAACTGGACATATAAATAATCAAGTGGGGAAATATGTTTGAACATAATTAGGTTTATCTTATGTGCTAGTGGGCAACTGTGCTGAATATCTGCCTGGCTGTGATCTTTAGAAATTAGCCATAGGTAATTTTTTACACTACATGTCTTTAAACAATATACTAATAATTTCTCCGTTGGGAGTTAAAAAAGACACAAAACAATTTGCTGATGCCTTCATGTGGTTGGTTTTGAGAAATGATGGTTTGTCGAATTTTGGAAAAATGGATGCTGCAAAATACAGCAAAATACTCCACATTTTAAAAGCAATTCATAGTTTAGTGTCAGCATTGTTTAATTGAGCTGTAGTCTGTTAACTGAAGTATCGCTATCGAGCAAGAAAAAAAAAACAATTAGCTACCTACTTGCATTAGGCCACACAGCTAAGCTTTTTCAGAATGTGCTCTGAATGTCAGTGGAAATGTTTTTGCTTCCAGAAAAACTTGATAAAATGAAACCCTGTCATAAGCAGTAAGTGCTGCCTCAGCAGCTATAACTCAATATAAACAGAATGTAATTGCCAACATTGCAGATTAAAATTTTTTAATCTCACAGCATTTCGTAAAATAGTCACGAAATGTAATTTATTGATTGATGTTCATAAACACAAATTTCCCTCTTTCACTGAGGAGGATTTTCTAGGGAGTCCCTGATTATCTTCAAGCGACGATTGAAGACTTACCTCTTCCTGAAACACTTAAATTAGCACTTTCCAAGTTTGCTTTGTAGAATTCAAGAGTTATCTTTATAGTAAGTTTGTAATCTGGCGTACCAGTGTAGATTTATTCATTGCTAGAGACTCAAAGCACTTTTGTACATCACTCTGGATAAGGGCGTCTGCTAAATGCCGCAAATGTAAATGTAAATTTTCTATATAATGTATTTCAATAGGAAGTTTTTTTCTTTCTGCCACTGGATACCACAGATGCTGTATTGATTTTTTTTTTTTTTTATCTTTAAGCACTATTACTCAACATTTAAGCAGGAGATTTTATCCTTGTTTTTATTGCTTTATATGTTTTATTGCAAAATACAGTAATATATTCTCGTTAATTAAAAAAATGTTAATTAAGGAGTCTGCATTTATTAGAGAGACACACATTTATTACACTATATCCCTAACCCTAACCGTATATTTTCTGCCTTATTCTCTGGTAAAAAAGCTAACAAAAAAAGATTACCTTTAGCATTTCTGACAGCATTACCTATGATCAGAGGTGGCAAAAGTATACACATCGTTTACTTAAGTAGAAGTACAGATACTCGTTTTAAAAGACTTCAGTAAAAGTTGAAGTACTGACTACACTTTTTTACTCAAGTTAAAGTAAAGAAGTTTATAAAGAAAATTCCTGGGGTGCAGTCAGCATTCCAATTCATCTCAAAGGTGTAGTAGGTATGAGATCAGAGCTCTATAGCAGGCCACTCAAGATCTTCCTCTCCAAAGCATTTTCCAGGAGCTCACTTTGTGCACAGGGGCATTGCCATGCTGGAACAGGTTTGGGTTTCCAAGTTCAAGTGAATGCAAAATTTTATTATAGTGCATCTAAAGACATCTTGTACAATTGAGTGCCTCCAGATTTGTGGTAAAAGTTTGGAAAAGAACCACATATATATCCCAGATAGTAGGGTTATTCCAGCTGTCCTTGAAAACAACTCAAAGTTATTATGATGTTTTACGAATGGCAAATTTCAGGTGAGTTATCCTGTGCATTTTATTGAAGTTCAAAAAGGAAGTTTATTATTTATACTTCACCTGTATAGCAGTTCTACAACATATAGAAGCTATCTGACTAAACCTCAGATTTCAAATGACAGCTATATACTACAGAAATTAAGAACATTAAGAACATTCTTATTTAAAAAAAAAAAGACAACATGTGGCAGCATCCCTTATATAAAAGACAAACAAAATTGAAGGGAAAAAAAACTTTCAACATTAAAATGGCTCATGACAAGAAAAATATATCAATAAAACGTTAGATTATGTATGTGCTTTATCAAATTTGACGTCAAATTCATGAAAGCCAGCACCTTTTTTACACCGATCATTTCGAACATCTCCTTATATATGTTGATAGGCTGGAAACAGCGCTCAATGAGAAGAAGTAATACTAAAAATAACGAGGCTGGTTTGAAAATGTAAGAAGTAGAAAGTACAGATATTTGTGTTAAAATGTAATGAGTGAAAGTAAAAAGTTGTCCGAAAAATAAATAGTGGAGTAAAGTACTTTTACCAGAAAAATCTACTTAAGTACAGTAACGAAGTATTTGTATTTCATTACTTCCCACCTCTGCCTATGATCCTCTGCCTCCGTTGCTATAGAGACGGAGACAGGAGCGGCAGTCGTGCTGAGTGACACGAAAAAAGAGGGAATTTCGCGTCAATGAACACAAATCAATAGATTAATAGTTAGACTATGTTGAACATTGATAGTCAGCGGCTAGTTGAAAGTTAGTTAGAAGACAGAGGGTGGTGTACACCTCATAATAAGCTGAGAACATGAGAGCTTGTAAAATGACAAGCATAGGACAAACATGTCATAGAGTGCGATCTCAATATCTTAATATAAAGATCGTGGTCTTGCACTATAATATGTTGTCATGATTTGAGTTAGAATTGTGGCTGATGCTCTTATTTGCATGAGGTGTTGTGGCTTCTGTAAAACAGCAGTACTCTAGTAGTTAAAAAGCCAGGAAAAGCCAGGAAGCAATGGAAATATATTGAGCAAAACATAAAAATGATATGGCAGCACCGTTGTAAATAATACAACAATTTTAAATGTTACTGTTATTGTATTTTCACTGAACATTTTTAAACTACTGTAAAAAGCTCATTACAATGGGTCGTAATTATGTGTCAGTTCAGGTTATTTACACCACAGAAAGTTACCTTATGGGCTGCTTAATTGTACATGAATCATTTGGGCAAAACGAATAGCACACAATTTTCCAGCTTATGCAGTTTTTATGACTGTATAGCATAATATGAAGTAAATAATATTTACGCACACTTCTCTCAATAAGGCATGACAGTTGCTTTGGGTTAATTAATGCTTTATCAAACCTGAGTCACGTAATCAATGAATTGTCAATCCTGCTGTGAAGCTAATCAGATCTTTAACAGTGAAGAAAACAGAAAATATTGTATATACTAGACTCGGAGTAATATGTAATAATAATAATGATGATAAAAAAAATAAAAATAAATAAATAAATAAATATATATATATATATATATATATATATATATATATATATATATATATATATATATATATATATATATATTTATTTATTTGACCTTGCTGTGACCCTGTTTGGGTCTATTTCAAAATCTAATCAGTTTTCTGGTTACACTGATATTTCACTATAAATCCTGCAAACATGAAACAATTGTTCTTAAGATATGGGACATTTTAGAAGAACAGACAAGCTGGAAAAACACCAAGTGCGCATGATGTATAAAAAGTGCACTTGAAATGATGGCACTTTTTGAAGTGCCATCATTTCAAGTGCACTTTTTATACATCATCACAAAAATACAGTATTTTGTATACTGTATAACGGAAGACCAAAACGCTACATTATCACTAAATGAAAACTTTCCTACAAGTTAATTCATAACATGAAACATGTAACCAATGACTAATTTTATATTACAAGTCATAAAATATTACACTGCAAATAAATGACAGACCACTGTTCATTGTTCAGCTCTGTTTCGCTCACAAATGTTAAAAACATGTTTAAACATGCAAAGTGTAAATTCAATGACAATTCACATATTCACACAATTCAGAACATGTTCACTTATTAGCACACAGAATCATGTTACACAACAAACATCAGTCAACAGATCAGCAACTTGATTTCCCCCTTGGCCTGTATTTACATTTAAATATAAATGTAAATAAAAACATATAAATCACATTTTCCGATTATTGCATGAAGCAAATCATCAAGAATCACATACATCTATGTGTTTGTGTGTGTGTGTATAAATTCTAAAGGGAATAAAGCTTCAGTTAACACTACAGTATCAATTCTTAAGTATAGACTTACAAAGTAAAGGAGCAGTTTCTAAATATTTGAGCCCTTTCCTGCTGTATCTTGGCTTCTACTTTCCAACAACTACATATACTTTAAAAAGTAAGGGAGAGAGAAAAAAGTGTATGGCAATACTGCAAATCACATCTTATGGGTGGTTTTTTTTTTTTTGCATAAATAGTACACAATTACAAAAACTATGAACTGCACCTTTATTATTAGAGACTATACAGGAACTGCATCTCTAAAACAAACCATTAAGAACGAATACCAATCTAAAGGGCAAGCAATGTGCCTAGGAATGGCTTGCTTACTGTGCTCTTTACTGGTGTTTCTCTTGACTGTTGTATTTTATACTCTCATTGTGCAATATTTTATTGTTCAATAGACAGTTGAAAGAAAGAAAGAAAGAAAGAAAGAAAGAAAGAAAGAAAGAAAGAATGTGCACTATTGTATACACAGAAAGAGCACTTGTGATTGGAGTGGTGGAGATGAACAGTGCATGTTTTTCATAAAATGCTATTCGTCACTAGTCCTCTCTCAGATATGCCTCTGGGATTTCCTCCTCGTTTTCTCCTGGTGCAGTGCTCTGGGGCCTCTGGCTGAACTCTGCATCGCTGTCTTTTAGTTTCTGATCTGCCTCAAGGAAGCGCTGTTGAGCATGCTCTACATGAGTCTGTGCTATCTGCAGGTTTGTGTGTACTGTGGCCGAAGCCTGATCGGCTCCTAATCAAAATGAAAAGAAAACACCGCGAATTTTAGTTGTACATGAATTTAACATACAATTATTTTCAAACGTAATGAAGCAGCAAAGCCAATAGTTTTGTTTTTGCTATAAGGTGTATAGATCTGAGATCAAATGATGAATATGACACAATGGGTGGCAGGGATTTTTGAGTGGGTAAACATATCAGTACAGGTAGTCCCGGTAACCAAATAACAAAAACTGATCAATTTGACCTCTTTTCTCAGTTATAGAAAGCTCTCTGGTCTATATATTGGTTAATACCTTTTTTAATTAACAAATGTAGTCTACACATGAGAAAATCCAAAATTGGCTTAATCCAAAAGTAGACATTAAGAGCTATTATTTGTTTAAACTATCAATCTAACACAAAACACCTGTAGAACAATAAAAAACAGGTCATGTTTAAAGTTGTTTAATGCATCTAGATTTTAATTGCTGAGAGAAAAAAAAAAAAAAAGCTGAAATACTGATCGATCGTCTATTAATACATTTGTGAGCTCATACACAAATGTTTATCATGCACAGCAAAAACAAAAGTGTTGGCCTTGTGCTCCCAGTACTAACATAAGCAAACCATTTTTAACAACATTGTAATGAAGAATTCTGATGTGTGTTAATAAACTTTCTATATTAACAGCTTTGAGTAATGAAGGGCACAAATCATATGTTTATATTAATGTGCTTGTTCGAATTCAATAATATTTCAATAGAAGTTATACAGCGACTTGTTGGGCAGACGGTCCACATAAACTGTTGGCACAGGAAGTTTTCTGTGAGGAAACAAAATTATATTATTACGAAATTCTTGGAACAGTCAGAGGGAATGCTGTAGGACACTTAAATCTTCAATACAGAGGAGATTAAACTTTGTGGTTTTGTGCCAACATGAAAACCTGCATGCTATTTGTCTTTTTACTTAAAAAGACAAAAAAAAATGAGAATGGTGAAGGAATGGCTTTTTACAGCTGCTAATAAAGGGAAGTGGCATTCTATAGTAATTTTTTTTTTTTTTTTTAAAGGAGAAAGAAAACACTTTAGGACACAGGACAATGGTGTAGGACAATAATCAGTTCCATGGTGGTAACACTAAACCCATATAATCACCATATCATTGTATTACTTTCATATCTGCCTCCCTGTGTTTTATTTCTTGATTGAGGTGGCCAAATACCTTAATTAAAATAGCACCAATTCAGAGCAGTACAGTACTTATTCTTACTTAGCAGGTCTTACTCGACTTTATATCAAAACATATACGATGCTAAAAGTTAGTTTGGTGAAAAAAACATTTCGTACCTGCATTAAAAGCTGCTTCGGCTGCCAGCTGTGACAAGTTAATTGCGCTCATCCATCTTTTTTCAAACTGTTTGCAGTCTTCCCGATATTTGATAATCTAACAAGAAATTAGAAACTGCATTTCAGTTAACACATTTTCATACATGAATAAATAAAGGATTAATAATTATACACAATGCACGCTGATGTCTCAAGAAGATCAGACTTATTTTTAAAAAAGAGGGATTGAGTGAAGAAAACCAGTAGAACTGGAAATGTTGGGGACTGAAAGATGATTCATAGAATGATCACTCTTTTTCAGTGGAATGTCCATACATAATTAATGAAATGTCACAGTGATATTTCCCAGTCAAAGAAATAAGAAAATCAGTTCAAAATCCTATTGTCATTGCTAATATCAATGTTTAGTGTGATTGACAGAATCCATTTGCAGACAACTGATCAACTATGAACATTTTTATAACATTTGGAAAATTGTTACCTCCTCCCGCTTCTTAACGATCACCTGCCATACTGCATTCTCATCAGCAGGAGTTAGTTTGTTGATATTCTTCATGTAGCGCTTGTGTAGAGATATAAGGGTGTGCACTGTCTGAAGAGCGAAAATAACACATGAACACAAAACCATATTTATGCTTTTATATTTAAGTCATGGAAAGGTTTGCTTTGAAAATATTAATTTGAATACCTTAGTATACTGAGTAAGTGAGTCCACTAGTGCCAGGGTGGTTTGAGACAGAAAAGAATTGGCACTGTCGGTCACCAGAGATGAGGCTCTACGAATTAAGGTTTCATGGGTCATACTGTCCTGCTCATACACATGGGAGAAAGACTTTCATTCAGACGAAATGCTAGCTATATTTATCACAGTAGAACTAAGACTAGTAGTAGGATACTTGAACCTTAGTCATCACTTCCTAATAAATCATTATCAATCATTATATTTGACCAAAATATTGGAACAGGGTTTTTAAGGTTCTTAGAAATTCCCATTCTACTAATACAAAATAAACTATACAGTGGGATAAACATTTTAGGGATAAACGCATCAAACCTGTACAAAGGGAACAGCACACAGACCACCAGAGATTCCGACTGAAATCCAGTTCCTCCTGATGACTGATGGCAGTATCTGTCGTGCTCTTTTGGCAACGCTCAGCAAGACAACTGCACAGCTATGAACAAACATCATTACAAAATATAATTTATTATCCCTTTAAGTGATAGCACAAAAACATGCCAAACTGGTTACACCATTTGGTTTGAATTTTCCATGCTTTCAGTATTGAATCAGATACAAAATAAATTGCACAAAGATT
Organism: Silurus glanis; assembly: GCA_014706435.1. Taxonomy (NCBI): domain Eukaryota; kingdom Metazoa; phylum Chordata; class Actinopteri; order Siluriformes; family Siluridae; genus Silurus; species Silurus glanis. The sequence goes on from JAAIIK010000007.1 coordinate 7,947,289, forward strand.
ACATTTATACTTGAGTTATGTTTTTTCTAATGACATTTTTTGTAATGACTTTATTTGTAATGAGGTTATTTTTCATGACTTTATTTCTAATAACTTCTAAAAAAAAAAAAAATAGATTTTGAATAAATCATTTTTTGTGTTATTTTCTATATATTTTTTTATTTATAATTAATAAGCATAGTTATTAACATCAGAAATAATATCATGTCTAATAATTTCTAATAATGGGATAAAAATAATGAAACTGAATTTTATTGTTCTATCCATTAGACATCATTTTAATTATTTTTTATCTCAGATGTTTCTCCAAGTATATAACTGCAATAATTCCAAATAGCAGTAACACACACACACACACACACACACACACACACACACACACACACACACATTA
>JAAIIK010000007.1:7954112-7973688 GCA_014706435.1 Silurus glanis
GGTTATACCTCTTTTTTTTATTTTATTTTTTTTTTTAATTCTTTTTATCATGCCCATCCCCCCCAGTTCAACAGCTATCTCCATGCAGCTGTTGCCCACAAGATGTCAGTGCTTCTCTTTCTAACAGGATCACTGCGCCACAATGTCTCTTATTCTAATCACACAACACTGCATTCACTAAGTATGTCAAAACACACCATTTTATGGTGGCCAGTATCTTGCATCCATTAGATCCAAAATTGTGTAATGTGTATTGTAGACATGTTAATACTTTAAAAGGCTTGTTGAAATTTAAGTGGTTATACCTCCTCTCCCCACTTCTATGCCAACCATGCCTATGCTAACAAATCAACATTGTGATCATATAGATTCCTCTTTTGGTATACTAGCTACTGAGACCCTGTAAGATCACTCAGCATCATACAGGAATGGTCTATATAACTATATTCCCACAGCAATTGCCATCTCACAACAACAAACTAATAATCCTGGAACACTCCAGAACACTACAACAATATCTGGGGAAAAGTAATATCTGCAGCTCATTTTCTAGCCTTTTAATGACATTATATAACTTGCTTATGATTTCCGTTGTTTCAAATTGCTCTCGTTGTTGTTCCTAGCCTTGTTTGATGTATTCTCTATTCCATAGTTTTGTTTCATGCTGTTATCCCTTGTCTCCTGTGCCTTTTTTTTGTCTTTTTTTTTTTTTTGTATGTGGTTCATTACCACAAATAATTAAACACCCACGCAATGGTCTAAACACGTCTTTTCCCTGTTACATGTAAGCAACGTGACATCAGGTGGAATCTATGAAGTCAAAAGGGGACTGTATTAGCAAATAATAACATGGTTATTATAACCACATAACATTAAATATAATATGGCCATAATATTGTTTCTATCTAGAATTGATTTAAATCAAGAATTCCTTCTTTGGAATGAGGAAGTATATTGAGAACATCTTTTTCTGAACTGACAGGCCACCCATTTAATCATGCAGCTTTCTAACATGAAACACAGTAAAGCAAAAAATAGCTAATCTAACAAATCTGAAGTTACAGTGGGAACAATTTAAACACAAAATTGATGTGCTTTTTAAAAAAAACTTTTTTCTCTGATAACCTTTAAAAGATTCCTGTTATCAGCAGAGATTTTTTTCAACTTGTCACGTGTTTGACATGTACATTCCGAGATTCTACTCACCAACACGTCAGGTCGACCATAGTGTGACACGCCATCCAATTAGTTTTGACGCAGCAAAAGATTAGGTGGTGTGTTTTGGATTATCAGCAGTTCCATCCATTCTTTATACTCTTTTCTTTTCATCATTCTGGTACAAGGTATTCTTTATCTCATCTGTTCAGGGGATGTTGCATGTTCTACGACTGTATAAGCTTTTATGTTTTGTTAGTAAGCTTCTCAGGGTACTCTGGTGAAGTCTTCCTCTGATTATTTACTTTCTATGAGTTGCACAAACCAAGAGAAGTTGCAGAAGTTACACAGTAATCCTGTGTAAATTCTAGTGTACTTGACACTATTTGATCAGGTTTTTGGATGGTTACATGTATAGCAAAATGGAATGAATCCAGGTTTTATAAGACAGTTTTCAGATGTAAAGAGGCCCATGATGCATCACATCATCTTCAAAAGAGAAAAGAGCATTTACACATTCTGTACAGGTGACAGTAGACAAAAGGTTTAAAATGTTTAAATGGCCTAGTGGTGACAGAATGAAGAGATCTCAGGGCATTCACACAGAGAATGATAATAAATAATGATGATATGGTGTCTTGCCACCTTTTAAAGGAAAGTGTGATTTAACAAGGTGACAAAAATTGCTTAAAGCCAACGTGTGTGGAAATATAACAATTACAGTAAATGACAAAAATAAGCTCAATGTGCACTTTGCTTTGATTTTTATCAGTAACTGAGAAATATTCCCACTTTTCATAATTTCATGTCATCTGTACATCAGCGTAATAACATACATGGTTATGTAACATAGTATCACATGGTGTCACATGTTTGAATCAGATATTTTTTTTACTAGTATAGGTAAATGAGTACAGTATCAGAATGATAGCAATAGCTATACGATATCTTCATGTTTCGGCTGCTTCCGTTAGAGAGTGGATCATCCGTCTCCATACTACTCTGTCCTTTACATCTGCCTCTTACAAATTAACCACCTGCATGTCTTCCCCCTTACCACATCCATAAACCTCCTCCTTGGTCTTCCTCTTTTTCTCCTTCTTGGCAGCTACATTCTCAGTATTCTTCTACTGATATACCCCATGTCCCTCCTCTGCACATGTCTAAACATCTAAATCATGCCTCCCTCACCTTGTCTCCAAAACGTCCTACATGCGCTGTTCCTCTAATAAACTCGTTTCTAATCCTGTCCATCCTCGTCAATGCCAATCAAAATCTCAGCATCTTCAGCTCTGCTACCTCCAGCTCCACCTCCAGTCTTTTAGACTATGCCACTGTCTCTAAACCATAGAACATCGCAGGTCTCACCACAGTCCTATAAACCTTCCCTTTCACTCTCGCAGATACCCTTCTATCACAAATCACTCCTGCCACTCATCTCCACCCACTCCACCCTGCCTGCACTCTTTTCTTCATTCTCTAACACACTCATTACTTTACACTGTTGACCCCAAGTACCTGAACTCCTCCATCTTCTCCATTCAACCGCACCACTCCACTGCCCTCCCTCTCATTCACACACATGTACTCTGTCTTACTCCTACTGACTTTCATTCCCCTTCTCTCCAGCTCGTACCTCCACCTCTCCAAGCTAGACAATTATTGAAGAGATTTATTTAAATACATTACCATTATCAATGGTGTCATTGATCATTGATCCAGATGAGGAAGGGTTTACTTTTTGCTTTCTCTCAGTACTCTAAAATCTTTGTAATGTCAATTTAATGAATCACTGAACACTTTACAAGGTACAATGTTACTAGGTGCAAATCACAGGACTGTCTCCAGATCCAATGCAACCCTGACCAGAATAAAGCTGTTTCTGAAGATGAATGCTAAATGAATGTATATCATTTTGTTTATTTTCATTTACAGTCCCTATAATCTTGGAGTTAACTGCATCTTATCGCTATATTGACTAGGCTTGTGAATAGTTTAGTGTACAATATTGATCTTTCTATTGCTGCCTACATGATAATGTCACTGACAGCTAAAAATGTTGCTAGGACAGGAGCAAGCTATACAGTAACAATGAAGTAACCTGGCAGACACAAAATGTACACAAATAGTTAATGTCTTATAATATCCTTACTGTTTTAAACCCCAAGGCTACAGAATAAAATATTCAAGGCTTTGCTACATAGTAACTAGGATTTAGCATACAATTTTATTTTTCACAGACAGCAAAAAATAAGAAAAGCAATCATGGCACAAATCTGACTAAGCAGCAGTCAGGGTCTCTACCTCCCAGAGCATTGGGTATTTTGGCCCTGGAACATCCTCTTCAGACTGATCACAGACTGCAGGCTAAAGTAAAACACAAAGCGCCAAAAGGATATTAATCATAAACAGTACTAATCTTACAACGTCTTCTATGGAAACACAGACACTGGATATTACTTATCATGAGCTATTTACATTTAGGCTCAAGGAGGAACCATAACATAAACCATGTATTTTTTCATCATTATATGATTTTTTTTCTTTTTCAATTAGTGTTCTTCATATATTCCAGTGTGGACATAAAACCACAGAAACAATATGCTTGAAAACAAAGCACACAAAAAAAATCCCATACAGTATTTGCAACATGCCTTTTACAATGAATCAGACAGCCATGAAACTATGGGTTTCTTATGGGTCCTTGCTTTTGACATGCGTCACAGACGCATCCCTTTGTACAAACAATTAACTGATATTCAATACAATAAAAACAGAAATTGTACAATAAAGTAGTCATAAATAAATAGCCTGTACAAATGAACTATATGAGTAAAAAAAATAAATACAAGAGTAGAACTGGAGAATAGCATTAGGGAAGTTGATGAGAAGACATGGCCACTGGAGAAATCAGAATTAGCAGCCTCATTGGCTGACAGTATTGGGTGGTTTATCATCGTGCTGGATATTGGCATTTGGAAGCCATGGTGAGACGGAGCGTGACATGGTCTGTTTAGCCATGCTGCTGTAGTGGCTGATCACCGTGTAGAAGCGGCCACGAGAGTGAGCATCCTGTGCAGTGTAGTAGGCCTCAAGGGAGGCTGGGATGCATCGTTTGTGCTGTTGGAGTGAAAGTCAATCAATTTCAAAAGACAACATTTATTTCATCATTTGAAGACATGCTTGCAGATTCAAGTCAGATTATGTTGTAAAATTTGTTCCTGAATAGTAGTAAACAATCTATTTTTCTATCTACAATCCCAATTAAAAAAAACGTTGGGACACTGTGTAAAATGTGCAAATCTCATAAACACACATTTTATTCACAATAGAACATAGAAAACACATTAAATGTTTAAACTGAGGAAATTAATAACAATTTAGAGGAAAAATAAGATAATTAAAAATTTGGTGGCTGCACACATCTAAACAGGGCAACAAGCTGGAAAAGTAAGTGTTACTATAAAAGAAATACAGAAAAGGACTTTTTTTGCAACTAATTATTTTAATTGGCAACAGGTCAGTAACATGACTGGGTATAAAAAGAGAGGCAGAGTCTCTCAGAATTAAAAGTTGAGCAGATGTTTACCAATTTGCAAAACAATTTGCATAAAAAATGTGCAGCAATTTATACTGCAATAATATTCATCAACACAAAATTGCAGAGACCTTGAATATCTCATCATTTATAGTCAGTACTATCTCTGATATATAACTCTAGTTAATATCTGACATTAATCTGCATTAGTGCCTATAAAATAGGCAGCTTGTGCATCTAGAAAGACACTATCAATGCTGAAGGGTATATACAGGTTTTAGAGCAACATATTCTTCCATCCAGATTATGTCATTTTCAGGAGAGGCCTTGCATATTTAAGCAAGACAATGCTGACTGCATCTATTACAATAGCATGACTTTGTAGTAGAAGAGTCATGGTGCTGTACAGGCCTGCCTGAATTCTAGACCCTTGACCATTTGAAAACATTTGGTGCATCATAAAATGAAAAAAAACAAAACAACAAAGGACACCCAGAAATGTTAAGCAGCTAGAATCCTGTATGGGACAACATTCCTCTCCCATTACTTCAGCAACTGGTTTCCTCAGTTCCTGGCCCATATGGACGGAAGACATGATGCTACAGTGATAAACACGGCCCTGTTTTTTGAGACCTGTTTAAACATTTTATATGTTTTTTTTGTTTGTTTATTTTATTGTGAATAGAATATGAGATTTGCAAATCAGTTTTTTTACATTTTGCACAACGCTTTTGGAATTTGGGTTTTATTATATTGGACGTTTACTGTATGTTCTACTATTATATCTGTTGTACTAATTGTGTTGTACTAATTCTACTTGCACAGTGCATATCTGTTGGCTTGAATTGAGGTCGACCGATATAAGTTTTTCTCTGGCCGATGCCAATATGTTTGTCTGATAAACCCCCACCCCCCCACACCAATTCTCATAAAATAAAAAAGATAATTAATAAGAAATGATAAAGAAAATTGCTTACATTACACATTTGTTGAACAACACAAGCATCTCCAATAAGTGCACTTGTTACCAGGTTTTGGTACCAGTGCCTACCTGTAGCCTAAACTTCAGCTGATTGAAGGATCGCTAACAATACAATTCCAAAAAGTTACTTGCATTCTCTTTTCAAATGTTATTCTCATTCTTTCTCCTAAAGTAGCATATAATATAACCAATGAAAGTCTATATTTAGAATGAAAAACTTGGGACACACCAAGCCATTTCTTTTGTGTTCCACACTGTTGGCCATATTCAGATGGTGTCAGCTGTTTTTTAGAGATTCTGCACGTCTAAACACCAGCGAAGTTCGTCGGCAAAAAAGAGAACTCTGATTGGCTATTCAGCTTAGCGAATGAGCACACAAGAAAAAAAACTGACGAAAGCAAACAACAATGGAGTAAAGAGGGAAACTTATTATTCACTTATTATTCTAGCTCTTATCTTTGAAACTTAGCAGACGTGATTAAAAAAAGCTACACGAATCCGTTAGTAATGATTGTGGCAGATGTGAACGCTGCATGCTTTATATATTCACAGTTCCGGCTTCCCTGTTCGGATACTGCAAAAAGACTACTGTCACCTGCTGGTTACCGAGAGTTATGTTCTCTCTTGCAAGTGCAGAATGTACAGGCATGGTTTGGTGTGTCAAATGCACCTGCCAAATAATCGGGCCTAATACGCAGCACAATTGGCCAATGTCGATGAATTTAAAAAATGCCAAAAATCGGCCCGATTAATCAGTCAGCCGATCAATCGGTCAACCTCTACTCTTGAATGTTGATATGTAACTTTCTTAATTTGCACTACATGTGATCCAGTAATTGTCTAGTACTGTTTACGTTACAACAACGCTCTCTAATAAACCAAATTGTTCAAGAATGTACTGACTCTAAATCCAAAACACATGAAACAAAGGGCATGTGAAAAGTTTAATTTTACAAGGTGTTAAAACGCTTCACAGAAACATTGCACATTATGGACTTTCAAATCTTTAGTACTGTAATTTTTTATGAGCTTTTTCAGACCCACTAAGAAAAATCTAATAAATACTCACTCACCTTGTACACAAAGCCATCTGGGCAGGTGTGGTCATAAGTGAAAGCCTTATACACCACTAAGAACACTATGCAGGCAAGAAAAGCTAAAGCCAGAACAATTAGGATTGTGACCTGTGGATGAAAAAAGAACACAAACTTAATGTAACCTTTATCAAAATTTGTGTTGTCAAAGTCTATTTCACCAGTGGTATTAACTTCTGTAGTACCAGTAGTTGATGTTTTCATATAAGACTGAAACCACATTCACATTCACGTCACATTCATAAAATGTGCTGTTTAGCAGCCACTACTGGACAGGCCTTGAGGAAGATGAGGAAGATCAGGTGCCAGCAAAGAACAAATTGGGACTTGATGCAGACCACGACTGGGTAAAATGCCTTGAAGGACGAGGAAGACCAGACAAAGTGTGGAGCAAGCTTCCTTGTGGCTGCCCCAAGAGGCAGGTCTCTGGTGGGCACCTTGGACTTCTGGCCGAAGTGATGAGGTGGAGTGATGCCCTTCACGGAGGTCTGCGGCAGATCAACGCCCTCTGCGGAGACCATGGTGTCAGCGAAACCAATGGGCTGGGCGAACATTTTGGCGAAGGCCGTCGGTGGAGCCACATCTTCAGTAAGGCTCCTCATCGGGGCTTGGGAATGGAGCGACATCCTCGGCAGTGCTCAGGAGTGGAACACTGTTCTCAGCATGGCAGGCAAGCTGGGATATATTCTTTGTAATGCAGCAGGGCCAGAAGGAGTCACAGCTGGGCTGACAGGCTGGGGGGCATGCTCGGTAGGGCAGACAGACAGAGAGGGGCCCTGGAGCTGGATGACAACCCCAGCGACATAGCACATTAGTATGTTTTATTAGAATATATATATATATATATATATATATATATATATATATATATATATAAATAAAATGTAAATACCCACTTTCAAATTTATTAAAAACCCCAGTACCGGTCATGTGGCAGCGGCACAATGCATGCAATCATACAGACACAAGTTAGGAGCTTCAGCTAATGTTCATATTAAACATCAGAAAGGGGAACAAATGTGATCTCAGAGTCATGGTTTTTGGTTTCAGTTATTTAGAAATAAGTACATTTCTACTACCTTAATTAACAGTTCAGAAAGATCTCCACCAGTTCACATCACACTGACACATCAGCCAGCCATATAAATAACAAAAGAAAATCTCTTCATTGAGAAAAGTACATATGGCCATGGAATGTATTTTGGACAACAATTTTTGTTCTTTTCAGGTTGTTAGCGAGAATTATTTATCATTGCTCTTTCCTAAGTTGTGATAAGCATATATGTTCAGATATTTACTGATCTAGAGCTGTTGCAACCATCCACTCTAATGTAAAGTCATATCCCAAGATGCAGCACTGACACAATATGAGAACATTCAGTGAACCCTAAAACAAGAACAGATTCTGTTTGTTATAGCTGTAGACATTTTTTACATTTCCCAGTGCTCCAGCAATGATGCCAAATACTGTTTTATGCAATGTTTCTATAGAAGCAGCACCAGATTAACATTGAGAGAGACTCATGGATAATAGAAAGAATAAACAAAAGAAAAGGAAAGGCTAATAATAACAAATCAGGTGTGTATAAAAACATAATCAGAGATCCTCCGACTACCTCTACCTGCTACCTAGAACATATCTCAGAGAGGACATACTGTACACAATCACTTTTATCCAAAAATAAAGGCAATTTTAGCCATTCTAAAAAACATAAAAAAACACAACCCTCATACATAACCCAGATTGATTCAACTAGCAAGTAAAAATACACTAGCAGTGGAATTTAAATTAAGTTCATGAACACTCAGAAGGCACGATTCACACCACCATAATTTGTGATGGGAAAGAAAGTGAAGCTTTTCTCCTGACTGCAGATGAGGCAATGGCCTTCATAATGGTGCAAGATATTGGGAGTCTCTTATTCAGTATGCAGGAAATGTCTCTCAGAACGTAAAGGATTTGCAAACCCTTTAGATACTCATTAATTAAAATACTGTCATTGATTATGATGTGTTGAAAGAACCAGGTTTATATTGTTATAGCTATGACTATATATTTATGACAGGTAGCTGGGTTTCACCAAATGTGATCAATGAACAAAATGGCCACAAGAGTTTGGTCCTGTGCAGGGTTGACTACAGATTACTCTGTTACCATATAGATAGTCTGTAGATCATATCTCACCTTTGGGGAAATCATCCTGTAGAATGTCAAGTCAGATTCTCTATCAGCTGTTTTCTGACTTTGCATGCTGCATATAAAGCAACAAACAAACAGCGGGTCCAGAATGTAACCCCTGCACTTTTTGCAGTTACTTTTATATTTAATTTAAAATGAATTTACACACAGTCCACAGAGACAAACCAAAAAACATCTATATTTTTCCCTATTTTCTTTTTTCAAAAGTGAAAAACAAATTTCTTAGCCAAGAATTCAGACCTATGGCTAGGGCACACCAAATTGATCTCAGGTGCTACAGGTTTGCTTTAATTTTCTTAAGCTGTGTCTAGGTCTTGCCTAGAGTCCAGCTGTAGCAAATGTAATTGATTATTTTATATATATATATATATATATATATATATATATATATATATATATATATATATATATATATATATATAATTATTATTATTATATATAAAATTATTATTGATATAGAAAGTGACACACCGTGGTGTATTGAGTTTCAAAAGTCCTTAGTCAGAGATGGGAGAAACTGAAGCACAACCATCTCAGGCCTTTATAGTCGAGTGGCTAAACAGTAGCAAAATTACAAAGATGTCCTTGATAAAAACACACTTCAGAGTACACAAGACCTCAAACTGTGGGAAAGATTTGCCTCTCAGAACGACATAAACCTGAAGCCTCAGGGCAAGTCTCAATGTCCTTCAGTGGCATGAAACAATTGTTTAAGTTTATAGGAAATGTCTTATATCAGGTGTGTCAAAAAATTCACAGTGAGCCAAAATTAAAAACTGGGACGAAGTTGCGAGCCAAACTCAATATTTATTGAAAAAATTGACTGCAATTGTGCATGTTTTCCCGTCTCTCCAGATATGTAATGTTGAACCTTTTCATATGGAAACAAACTTTAGTTTTGCATAAACATTGAATCTGGAACAACCAAAGCTTAATATTATAAACACATGATAAATTACATTTGAAATAAAACACACATCAGTGGTATTCGTTTCTTATTATGTCTCTCTCTATCTATAGCCTTTCAAGTTCCTTTTAAATGTAAATATTTTTTCACAGGCCAACAACAAAACAACCAAAAATAATAATTTCCTTCAATTAAACACAGGCAATCTTTCAACTATTAACAGTCCAAATCGGCGGGTAAATTCGGCGCTGAGTACGCTGAGTTTTTCAGCGGTCTCGTCTGATGTGCCAAAGAACTAACAAAGTATTCTGGGATTTGTAGTATTAACAGTGTATGTACTACAGTATATACTGGCAGGCCAGCTCTAATACACGTTTGATATGATCTCGCGGGCAAAATATGATTACACCGCGGGCCAAATCTGGCCTGAGTTTGACACCCATGTCTTAGATGGTACTGAAAAAAAAAAGTTACAAATTATGAAAGTAAATGGTCTCCACAAGCAGTCTCCACAGTGCTCTTACTGGATTCTCACACAAAACCTCTACTGTAGCATTTAATTGCTCTCTAAAAATACTCCATGCTAGGCTTACTTTGTATCCCTAGTCTCACTAGAAAATTCAGACATTATGCACAGCAAAATCCTCCTGGATGAAGGTCCATGTCAGCATTAAATGATTTTTATTTCAGCTAAAATGCTGTGTGTCTATCAAAGCATTTGCTTTGAGGAATGCAAAGTTTTCTCCATGTTAATTTTCCTTCCCTTCTTTGATTACTGATTACATTGTCCTAGTTTTCAGCTCCAAGCCGAAGTTTTGCTGTGCTCAATTGATATTTTTTATATTGCTGCTCAGTATAGAGAACCATAAACTCTAGCTTTATTCTGCAGACGTTATTGTGTACTCTCTTGTGTACTTTAACTAACTATGCAACAAAACAGATTCAAACATTTGATGAAAATGTGTTTTAAAATCAGTCCCTTCAAAAGTTAGGTTAATAATGAAATAGTAAATATAATTCTATATTTTCTATAAATATAATATAAATGTGAATTTATTCGAAGCAATTGGCAGAAATTAATTATTATATATATACACACACACACACACACACACACACACACACACACACACACACACATATATTACATATATATATATATGTAAAACTGCATCGCAAACAAACCCTCTGTCAAGCTTTTTTGCAGATGACATTATGATTATCTGCCTCATCCATGACAGTGACAAATCTGCATACAGGCAGAAGTTTGAACAACCTGGAGCCAAACACACTCAAAACAGTAGAGATAATAACAGAACACCCCTTTAATTCTCACCATCCTGAACAGCACTGTGGCTGCAGTGGAGTCATTCAAATTCCTGAGATATACCATCTCTCTCAGGACCTGAAGTGAGAGATACACGTTGATGCAATCATGAACCAGGCTAAGCAAGAGACATTTTACAAGCTGAGAAATTTCAACCTACCAAAGGAGCTGCTGCATTTTAACTCAGCTGTCATTGAGTCCTTTGTACACTGATTACGGTCTACAGTAGTTTGGTCGGACTGCTGAGAAGATTATTGGTTCTCCTCTTAGAACTGTTTACCCCTAGAGCAAGGAAGCGAGCATCCAAAAACACCATGGACATCACACATCTGGCTTACGATCTCTGCATTACCAAGCACAGACATAAGAACATGAAGAAACATAAGTTTAAACAAGAATGTTTAAACTCATTCTGGTAATTTACTCATGCACAGTATACATATGAACTATTTAGGTTGTAAATGGTTCATACATCTATAAATTCGGATGTCACCATGAACTGTAAATTTTGCATGACATTGTGGCTGTACCATCTGTATAATCCTTTTTTTGTTTTGTTTTGTTTATTCTGTATATTGTGCCTAGAACCACAGTGCCTTTTTTTGTGGACCAGCATTAAATCTGTCAGCTGAATGTACTTTTTTGGCATCAACAGAGTGAAGAAACACCCCTACCCACACGTGGGTAACAACATTGCTAATAAATCTAGCACTGCTAACAAGGGGAGCCAAAGCCTCAAAGCTAGCAGTTGCCACATCGTTCTACAAGAAAAACAGTCTTGTACAAACTTATCACAGCAGTAGAGATAAGAGAAAACTAAGAGACAGGGAATGCTAAGTGGATAACCCAAATATATTTGGGTTTATTGCAAATGCTGCATCATAAATCCTTTTGGGACTTTTTTGAAGGTCTCATCACATATGCATAAGAGAACATATCCAAGTTATTTTCACCACCCGTGGCATTTGGATTGAGTGAAGTAGAAGCAAAATATGGCTGGAGAACTGAACTGCCAGGCAGTTTTAGAGCTTTTGTGGGGTTTAATCCAGAAGTAGAATAACAAGGCCAGTTCTCTAGGGCAGCCTCTCCCACACAGACAATCCACTGGGCATCTTCACTATTAGTCATGCTAAGAGTGTATACTGAACACTGGGAGGGAAGCAGGAGAGACATAAAGAGAGACACTGAGAGAGAATGGAGAGAGAGCAGGGAAAAGTGTTCAGTAGTACTAATTGCTCCCAAAGCACTCAGATATAAAGGACTAACATGAGTGAAAAACTTATCCTTTAGGTCTGTCTTTTGCCGTTCCATTCTCACTGGCCATTTTATTAGCCAACATACAATTTGCAATTTACAGAGAGCCATTACAGGTCAGTTAATATGGTACAAAGCTGTATGTTTAATGGCAAAAATGGTTGATCCACAAATCTGTACTGCAAAAGTCTCATATTTACCTTTTGTGTTTCCAAAAAAAAAAAAAAAAAAAAAGATTAACACTGTTATGTCTACTTTCATAATGCATTTATATGAAGTGCTTATGAATTACAATTGATCTTTTATACTAGATAATCAATACAATCTTCAGATGCTATTTAGGGGGAAATGAGTGCCTTTTGATTATGGATCTCCAGTTTGCCAATACAGTGGATGTCACAGTCACAATCATTTACCCTAGATCAATAATTCAGTTATATAATAATTTCCACTCACTACAGTGGGTTGGGAATATTTCCCAACTCTTCACTTTTTGTACACGTTGTGTAACTGATTTAATTGTGAATAGATTGCCATAAATCTTTGCACAATAATGCAGAATTAAAAAAGCAAAAACAAATAAATGTAAAGCAAAAAGGCATTACATCAAAGTGGGATCATGTTCATATTTTATCATGAAATTTAGAGCTTTTACAAGATTCTAAATGTAGCTTCAGGAGACACCTCTATGCTCTGCATCATGTCCTAGTGTAAATGACACATGAGCAATGCAAACTGCTACAATCTAAGGGAATGTGTCAGAGAAGTTTGTAATATAGCCTGCATATATTTCAAGAGATATTATTTAAACTAATAAATCAGCACAATAAAACTGACTGAGTAACAAGTAAAGTATAGGAGTTGTTTCTAAAATTACCCAAGCTGTAAACATACTCAAAATCTCAATGTCTTGCTGCTGACGGAAAGTAACTTTTTACTATCTGATTGGCTTAAGCTCTGTTCCAATAGCACATAATTAACAGCCTGCCACCCTTTCTCACACTGGTGCTTATTTTATCACTGCCTGTCTCTCTTCTTTTTCCACACTCAATAATTAGGAGACTAAATAAAAGATTTCAGTTACAGGTGGCATGTGAGAATTTCACTAACTACGTAGTCAGCTGTCAGAGAGACGCCAACTGACAAAGAGCAGTGCTGGCTCATCTATCTTCCTCACTACATCTGTCTCTCTCTTCTTCCTTTTCCTCTTTCATGCTTACGAACAACCTGTCATTCATCAACTAAGCCGTGAGATGCATGTCTGGGCCTGAGATGTCTGTGCAGCTCATAAATTAAATGCAGCTCAAATATCGCAAGCCAAGATGAAATTTCCACTCTAAGTGATGCTGTCTTATTTCCTTATTTATTTTAGCATGATGTGTTAATATGTTCTGCTTGGCTGCACTAGATACCAAGAGACCTATGCTTTTCTTTGTTTTGAACATTTAATGAGGAGGAACATTCCTTCTCCAACTGCTAGTGGAGCAACAGCAGGGAATACGGCAGACTTCCACTGGGAGCGTCCAAGCAACAGAGCTGTGCGATTAGTAATCGTTTTCTATTCTAAATGATGCTCTGTATTCTACATATCAACACAGAAATCAGCCCTCAGCAAAAGTCAAAGCAATTCCAGACCCGCAGCTCTGCAGACTAATTTTTGATGGATAATGATAATCAAAGGAGAGAAAACGTATTAGTGTGAATATTCCACATTTTTTAAAAATGCCTCCCTGAAGTGCATTAGTTACAGAGAAATATGCTGGGGATTTCAGGGCCATATGGTTCTTGTTTTTTGTCATTTGCAACAACACTGTTACAGTTAAGCCTTACAAGTAATGGAGAGCTTTGATCCACATCTAAGTCACATCCCCTAATAGGACAGCCAGAGGTCTAAGTGCTTGTAGCATATCATTTCCCTTTCCCTTTATCAGTTAATACAATGACCTTCAGCGCTGAAGTAAAGCATCCTATTTCATTTCTGAATTAATTAAACCTGGAAGGTCACTGGCACCAGCATCTCTCCAATACAAAAAACTCTGAACCAAAACATACTGACTCAAATATCTCACTCCGAATGCAAATCAATGGAGGCTGTATAAATGTCAGTACTCAATACATTACGGACAATCAGTGTTTTTCAACACCAGTCCTGTAGTAGCTGTGTCCTACATACAGTGTTTTAGTGCTTTTCCTGATCAATTATACATGAATCAAGATAGTAGACGACCTGATTTGGACTGAACTGGGTGTTAGAGCAGTGAAAATACTGGTCTATTAAAATGCTGAATAACAGTCAAGAGATAACTAAGGCTGGAATTCACCCATGAACGGGATGCTATTGCATCACAGGTACATCATTTAGTCTAACTAAATCAGGATGCTACTTGAAGAACATTAGATACTCCACACATGCAGTGTAGATCCAGATATGTTTTCCATTGAATGTAATTTTTGTGCATGATGAATGAATAGCAAATTTCTTTACCTACACATTAATATTCAAAAATGTATATTCTTAAAAGTGATTATGACAATTAAAATTGGCTTGGTGAAGTGATAGTTGCAGAATTTGATATTCTGAGCAATGTATGCAAAACAGGTTAGTTTTATATTATGGCAGCTATAAACAACCATTCCTTTATCAAGACTCTCATTTTTCTATAATCTAAGAAAAAAACAGAGATTGTCCAGTTATGGAAAGTTAAGTTCTCTTTCCTGAAGAATTTTTGACCAATACAAAGCACTGATACAATAGATCAGAGTCAATAAATGTGGAGGTTCATGATTAATTATAGATATTCATATACATAATCTATTACATGCATAAAGCTTATGATGACAAGCAATGCTACTGTGTATTTAAAGTAAACAGCAAATAATTAAGGCCATTTGTTTTGGTACATAAGAAAAATTAAGCCATACCTTCAGTCTCTCTGACACTCCATCAGTAAAGCTTATGGTGTACTCCTCCACCTTAGGTACCTTCATCTTTGCCTTGTTCTTCTGCTCCGTCTGGTATTCAGTCCGTGTCTTTACCACAACCTGCACAAAAAAGTGGGTAAACAACAAAAAAAATACAAAAGTGGGTATATAACCCACAAAAAACAACAAACAAGCTCAAGGAAAGCTTTTACCTGATCATTATAATTAAGTTGCTTTAGCTTGATGGAACTCTGTGAAAATCCTAAAATTGTGAACTACCTAGACTTCTGTAATTAGAAGTATTTTTGGTAGAGAATACATAACATTTCTTTAGGTAACATTTTTGGATCTTACTGTAATTGCTTTTCTTCCTCTTGTTTAAACTATTGTTAATGCTTAACATCCAATGGCTCTTCTAAATTATAGTCCATTTAATTTTCTCTCCAATCCCTACTCCACACGATAATTATCAAGAGTGGATACATCTTTCCCTTTCAGTACAGTGGTCCCTTACACCTATTTTTCATCATCATTTTTTAAAAAGCTAACTACAGGTCTACACTCCCCAAAACCCTTTTTTGGAGAGTGGTAGTTTTTTTCCAATTAGCTTCCAAGGCCCAGTAGGCTCCCTCATATTTTGAGGGACATGTGATGCCAAAGAGGTATTAAGGGCATATTGCCTCCTTGCAACTAAGGGCAGTCCATCTGGCTCTTAAGTTATTGCTGATTTTTAAACAATGCCATCTGCAGAGACAACATTGTGGAGGTCAGATAAATCAGCGATCAGGGTAACAGGGTTGAGCGCTCTCTTTGCTGGGTCCCAGCACCTTCTGCTAAATTAAAGACCATCCTTATTAGCTTATGCATGAAGTTTGTGTGTCTTTGGGTGTGTCTTTTTTTAGTAGTCACTTCTGTTAAAAGATAAGGAAAGTTACATGCTGTGGCAGCTTGCCTTGCATATATTGATGTCCAAATAACTCTGTGGTGGACTTTGGGCAGGAAGGTTTCTGTCCAAAGTCATAGTACCCAACTGTGTGAGTCAGTCCATGAGACTTGCAATCTTGAGTGAGGGCTCGCTTGAAGAGCACTCATTGCTGTGCTGTGATTCTGGTATTAATTAGACCAGATAGTAGCCATCTCCTCCTCAGACAAAGTGTTCAATTGCCATGGAGAAAAAAAAAACACAGGCTGCTCTCATGTCTAACCAGAGGCTGGTCATTGGATGAGGGTCATCATCTTGGCCTATAAGACACATGGGTGCAAGCCTCTACTGGAAAATGCCATTACACAAGGACCATCTTCTCCATATGGGCCTTATTTATGGATGCACCTCTCCAGGAAATCTCTGTATTCTTATGTTTCTAAAACAAATGAACATCTTTAAAGTCAGTAACAAGAACCTGTCTTGTTCCTCTCAATGTTGTTCATACACGTTAACCGGGCATTACATTATAAATCTTATTTACAATAATGAATTCATTCAGCTAAAATAATCAATAATCCTGTTAAATTACTCAATATTGGCTAAACAATAAACTAGGAATTGAGGTGAAATGTGTCAAGGAAATATCTACAACTGTTAAAGAAGGCTTTATATTAATAAAAAACACATTATAATTATGCAAAGATTGCTCACTTTTATTTATGTTTTTCAGTTTTCCTTGTTTGCCACCTTGTATAACTGTACACTTGAAACTTTTTATCCTCCATATTCACATGTTGGGTTACGAGCCCATCCGAGGCCCACCAGACTAGATATCTCAAGATCAGAACAAATTTCAAATAAGCATCACTGTCAGCATACTCTGTGTCTTATGATTGTTTTGCTACAATGGGTTTAGGAAATGAGGTTAAATTGGTGTCCTGGAAATAATCTAGTTGCCTTGGGAAATAATGGCCTAATTTATTTCCCCTAGATTGCTTTTTGTCATGCATATAAAACCAATCACATCTCTTCAGTTGCCTTCTAAATGTGTCCCTTACATCAACCCTGGACTGATTAGGTCTGTTCTTACAAAGCTTTTGCAGTCTGTAAACCGAAATGCCTCAAATCCGACCAGACTAAAGGTTTTCTTTGTTGTTAGCATACACGTTTACAGAACTGTTGAAATCCTAAGTGCAATTGACAGTGAATACATAATCCTAAAGCCAAAGCCCTGACAGTTCAAGGCAGGTGTTACCAGAACAACTTTGACACATATCCAGTATTTTGTCACCCTTTATGTAAATGAGCAAAAATAAACAGAATGAATAGAAATGTGTGATATCCTGACCTTAAACAAGTGGGTATGCAGGTTTATCATGAATTACTAGTTTTATTTTAAAACACTATTTAGTATAAAGCGGTATATAGTGTGTATATTGTGTGGTATTATAGTGTAGTATAATGAGTAGTATAGTAGTAATAACAGTGTATGCAAATATATGCAAATAATAATAGTGTATATTAGAAAAAAATGTGTGTCTAGTGTCAAAAGAAAAAATGGGCAGAGTTACACCAATCTGCGAAAAAACGGCAACTACAAATTGTGGAACAATTTCAGAGTTACGTTCCATAACATAAAATTGTGAAGATAAATATCTCATCAGCTACAGTACAAAAGATTCTGAGAAGCTAATCTGACAAGGGGTCAAGAGTAAAAATCAATAATCTATGATCTTGGTGCCCTCAGGGGGCAATGCATGTTCTTTGTGTAACATTTGTGTTCATGCTCTTAGCTTTAAATAAATCTTAAAATATAATTGCAGGATTCCAATCAATTTTTACACACATTTCTGTAACATACAATTATTATTAATAACCTAGTATAACTATTAACTATTATAAACTTTTATTTAAAAAGTTATTTATTAAAATTAGCAAAAGCCCAAAAAAATGTTTAAACATATATTTCGAATCATATTGTGTAACTTTATTTCGATATTGTGTTTATTGTTGGAATTTTTTTTTCTTTTTAAAGTGTGCCAGCAATTTCGTGTCTGATTGTTAATGACTGTTATGCTGCATGATGTCTAAAAGCACATTCATTCATTCCTTCATTCCTTTTAATCATATAGTCTCTCTAACAATGTAGCAATGTTTTACATTGCATTTTTTATTTTTCAAAAAAAGGAATCAAAAACAAATTTCAGAGCCCAACAAAAATTGCGATATGAGAAATGTCTGAGACAAAAAAAAAAAAGGAGATGGCTGGTTCTCTTCAGAAACTACAATTTACAGCACAATGAAAGAATCATAAAAATCCCTTGGCAGATATGTGGGAGTGGGGTTTTGTAAGGTTAAGTGGATGCACTACTCGTGGTGCAGAATAGCAGAATGCCGTATGCGTATGTGTTGAAAGGGTGACCAGATAGCAGGTGCATGCACTAACTGTGCTTTTCTCAGTAGAATCACAAATGAACCAAAATGCAATTTGGCTTCAAAACAGTCTCTTTATTTTTTAAGTTAAATCCTTAACTTGTATACTGACCCATGTTCCCTGAAATTTTGAGATTGTCATGAAATAACACGCAAAGCATCTTATTCATCCATTTGTCTTTAGTATCCACTTTATCCTGGCTAATGTTGTGATGCCACTGAAGCCTATCCTAGAAAGACTGGGTGTGATCCAGGAATAAACGCTGGGTAGGATGGGCTCATGTCAGCGTGCAAAATTACAAAACTCAATAAGGAATAGGGAGGCAAATATTGTAATACAGATCATTTCAATCCTTTCGGTTTCACAGAGGACAGACAAAAGTATGTATTCATACAACAATCAACTTAATTGTACTTCTCAGGCAAGCCTTTGAGAGATCTCAATAAATATATTCATGCCGGTGGCGAAGACTCCATTCTTGTGATACTGTAACGTGATTGTAAGATCTGATGAGTGCTTATGTAAGATGATCAGGTGGCTGTCAGGACAGAAATGTCCCTTACCTTGTCTGGAGCTTGGTAGTGAAGACTAGTAACATCCAAGGGCGTGATAAGGGGAACCGTCTGAAATCCATCTTCAACAGTCACTGCTTTAATCCCTTTGTCCTGGAGATTACTCCCAAGTTTAACCATTTTTATCTAGTGATCTCCTCTTTCTCCAGTCTGTAAAATAACCATTTTGGTATAGCATGGTTGGGGAAAGCCACACTCATATTTATGCTGTATTCACACACACACACACACACACACACACACACACACACACACACACACACACA
>JAAIIK010000007.1:7983191-8013913 GCA_014706435.1 Silurus glanis
ACCAATACTCAATATTTCTGGTATCTGGTGTACAATTCTTATATATATATGTATATCTATATATATATATACTTAGATTTATATATATATATATATATATATATATATGTTATTTTGCCGTTCTTAAAAACCAATTAAGCTTTGGTTAAACACTGGGCTCTTACACTGCATCTGCACTCTATTCAGAAAAGAAATAAGTGCACTCTTTGCAACACCTTTTCACGTCTGCTCTGTAGCCTTTTGAATCAAATAAAAATAAAATGTAATACTTCTAATTGAGCCACAACAGGTACTGAATAACAAATTACCAATACTCAATATTTCTGGTGTCTGGTGTACAATTCTTCTTGGTGCCTGTGCACCAACAAAAATGAAATCTAATGGCATTACATAAATAGTACAGATGCATGAAACATTGTATCTTTTTTTTTTCCTGAACATTTTTTGGATTGACATCCACTAAAAATTATAAGTAATGGGTTTTTTTTCAGATTAAATTAAAAAGGAAACAGCAACAGAAAGTGCATTTATTAGACAATGATTTTGCGACTCCTACCCTTCTCTCCCTCGTCTCTCTCACTCCCTGCCTGTGTAACCTTAGTTCCAGCGGAAGGAGATGTGGCGAGGTCGGTCACCACCCTCCTTCACCAGTGGTTTGTGGAACTCTCGGCCAGCACGTGAGTGGATGGCCGCCCAGCAGTATTCACAGTAATACTGGAGGCATGTGACATTGGCGCAGAAGAATGGAGCGAACTTGCCTCCGCACCGTGTGCCCTGGCACTCATCACACAGCTGGTCATCCAAGACATATGGCTTCACTTCCACCTGCCGAGAGAGCATGAGAGTGCAAGTCAAGAATTACGCAAATCAAATTAGTGAAATAAATGCAATTATCATCATAATAGTGGCATAATATAATTTCTTTCCAGCAGTAATGGTAAACTATTTGCCAGCAAGTTTCACTCTCATAACTGAATAAATACTTTGAGGGTACAGACTAACATTTTTATACAAGTAAAAACAGCACCGTGTGAATACATTATTAGTTAAAATATATATATATATATATATTTTTTAAGGGAACCTGCTGGTAGAACTATAAGATTCAAAGCACTTTTGTACGTCGCTCTGGATAAGGGCGTCTGCTAAATGCCGCAAATGTAAATGTAAATGTAACTAACCCGTTTATCGATCTCCCCATGCTGCAGCTGTACAAAACGAGCACTGATAGCAGCAATGTAGCTCTGCTGATTAGAAAACGCAACCCTCCCTGCTCCCTTAGGGTACTTTAACTCAGGGTCTGTGTCAATCCCTGCGTAACACACGCCACCATACAGCCTGTCCATGATCATAGCAAGCTCCACTATAATCACAAACAAAAAACAAACACAAACATGTTTAGGTGAAGAATCATAAAGGTTTATAAAGGACAATTAATATACAAAATTTAGGGATGAATTACATAAATACATGTGAAAATTAAGTGCAGTTAAAACAGGGAAATCACTCCGTTATCCGCAATACCTGCACGTAGAGGGCGTGGTACTCCACCAACAAAAATGGTCTTCCTAGGATCGAGCGGCTGAGACCCATCCATCACAAAGTCGCTATCATTCAGATTCCAAGGCCGTATCTGAACCTGGTGTTAGAGAAGGTCAGCTCCATTAAATGACATAGCTTATAAAAACCCAAATGACATCACTTATAACCAAGTGTTCTAGGAAGAAAACTTGAAATATACTGTTTCTAATAACAATCACTAATTAAATTACGAATGGTTTAGGATTTATTTAGTGTGAATCTCCTTTCTGTGCCTCCAGAGCACAACAGAACTGTAGCTAACATTCTATGTTAATCGATGTGCTGTTGACAACACAGCATCTTCTGCTATGCATAGTAAGGGCATGACTGCTAGCTGCAAACACTACAAAAAAAAAACATTAATACTACACTTTACAGATTATATAAAACACAAGCTATACTTTGTGCCATCACTTTTTTGCAGAAGTGCATGCTTTGATGCCTAATAAAATTGTATGTTGCAGGTTGTAAGAATGACTATAAGGGTGAAAGTCTTTGTGCTAATATAGAGCAATAATGCATGTTTTTTTTTTATTCTGATGTACATATATTGTTTATTAAATCAGTGCAAGAAAGCACAAGAATAAGCGCTTAACATCCCACAGCCTGATTTTAAAAAACAAAACAAAAAACAAAGAACCCAAAGAAAAAGGAATGATTTGTTGAATTTTCCTTTAAAAAGAACATTTATCAGTGAGTAGTTACAATTTGCTAGGGAGCATAAAAATTGGACTCTGGAGCAATGCAAAAAGGTCATGTGGTCAGATGAGTCCAGATTTACCCTGTTTCAGAGTGATGGGTAAATAAGGGCACAAAAGAGAGCTGAATAACATGACGCACCCATCATGCCTAGTGCCTACTGTGCATGCCTGAGGGGCAGTGTTATGATCTGGAGTTGCGTCAGTTGGCCAGCAACGTTTTACCAGGTTTTTCAATAAATTTTTTTTTTTTTCTTTTGCCATTACATGGGCATATTTCAAGATAACAATGCCAGGACTCAAATTGTAAAAGAACATGATGAAAAGGAACATGATGGTGGTTCATTTTCACACATGGATTGGCCATCACATAGTCCAGACCTTAATCCCACTTAGAATCTTTGGGATGTGCTGGTGAAGACTTTATAGAAGACTCAAACCACAGAATAATCATGGCAAAATGAACGAAAAAAAATGTGACTTGGCATAAGCTTATCAAAACAATATCATGGCTAATGCATGCCACAATCAAAGCAAAAGCAGAACAACAAAGTACTGCAGGCAGTGTGTGACTTTTTTTTTTAACCAGGCAGTGTATATGGTTCTCGCCTGATCCCGCATGACGCACACACTGAAATTATTCATTTATCTTCAATACTGGCTTTATGTTAGCCAAGGTCATGTGCTCACCCATCATAGTGGTAGACAAATAGAGCTGTGTTTCAAGAAAGGTGAAATGCATATTGCTTTAAAAAAAAAGGATGCGATTTCACATATAAAATAACTTACAGGTTTGTCTTTAATGGTGGGGCTGGACACACATAGGTAAAGCTTGCCATCTTCTTCAATGCAAGCATCAATCAAAGCTTGGACAGAACTCTCATCTTGGAACAGAAGGAATGCATAACCTTTAAGGGAACACAAAAGACATTATCATTGGAAACGCCATGTATTTATTACATATTCATGAGTAAATACATGTTATGCATTCTTCAAGTATAGTACGTATTCACTGGACTGAAAATCATAAAAAACATTTTTAAAAAAGCCATACAATTATGTATGTTGATAATCACTGTTGAAGTGAGAACTCCATCAGGCTACAACAACTGAACCAAAAGAAAACAAACAAACCAAAAAATAATGATAATCTTTACATACCTTTTGGTGGGAAGTAAGACTTGCTCTCAGCCTTATGAGGCCAGTCCACAAACAGATGTCCAAAACGACGGAAACTAGCAGTAATCTCATCTAGAAAAGGTCATCCCAAATATAAAAAAAACATGCCCAACAACTTATGGTTTGGTTATTTTTCTGTTAGTCAAATATGCCAATACCTTCATCTATATCTGGGGGAAGACCACCTACAAAAACCTTGCGTGAGTAACGTTCTACTCGCTCTCCATTCTGATGAGGGAAGCAGTGGGGAGAGCCCAAACCAGGAAGGCTTTGCTCTGCCCTCTCCTCGTCCGGAAAGCCATCTTCCATGGGGAACAAGGATGAGTGACCTGGAAAAGAACCACAAAGATGAGTACCTGTCTGGCTGTTCTAAATGAGGTCTAGGTAAAAGCCAAGTAGCAGTAATACACATGAAAGACATACCGTTAGGCCCTATAACTACTTAGAGCTAGGCAATATAAATTGTGCATTTAAATAATTTTTTTACATCAGCTATAAACAGCAAAACAAGTTATTTTAATCTCAAATGTTTAAAATGACTATATCTATTTCGTTAAGCCACTATGCCGGCTGCTTCTGGGCTTAAAATACAACTGCTCCTTCCATGACAGAATGCAGGCCTCAAATGTCAGAGTGCACATATGTACTCCTGCCACATGCACAGTGACTGGTTCCAGATCCACCACCCTGACCAGAATAAAGCAATTGCTCAAGATGAATGAATGAGTGAATATGCACATTTGCTATTTCAAAAAGAACTAAAAGCCCAAATTCTATTTATTTTTCCACTTAAAATTCAGGAAATGAGGTAAAAGTTATGCAAGGAGTCACACAGTCACAAATGGAGATATTGTCCATGCCTAGAATTCTTCCCACAACACATCATGCATTCATTGCCACTTGGATCATCACAAACATTCGCACTGCTCAATCACAGATTTTTCCTTTTTTTATTATTATTTTTTTTTTTTCATTTTGAATGGTTAAAAGATTGTTCTTTACCTCGTCGCCTTCCATAATTCCTTGCTGCATGTAAAATAAGATCAGATGAAAAGGTAATGTCGGAAGATGTATTTTTTGTTCTCTACATTACCTACACTTCAGTTTGAAATGGGGCAAATAGTTATGAATAGCAACGTACATAGCCAAAATCTTTTTGCGATGGCACCTCTCCTCTTATTGATTCACAGTAATAAACATCCTTGGGCATATTCAACAGCTCAAATACAAACTGGTTTCATTCACACATATCAGGTATGTGCTAATTGGAGCCCAAGTGAGTAGTACTGCCTAAATAATTACTGAAAGATCCATATGTTTTTCCTACATGCACAAAACATTATTTCTCTTTTATTATTACAAAATCTTATTTGCTTCAAAATAACTCAAAATACTGAAATCGGTCACTGATCAAGTAAAATCACACCATTAAAAAAAAAAAAAACAACGGCACACAAGTATTTATGTTTTATGCAGGTTTAGACTCGTCTATAGAACCTTCTACATTCATGGAGAAGGAACAATTACAGAATTATTAGTTAAAATGTCTTACTTTCTCTTGACATAAAAAAATTGGTAGTTTTCAGCTATCCCTCCGTCATGGGTCAATAGTAGTTAATTATAAGTATTTGCATCAGCACATGTCTTCAATCTATGCAAATAAGCTTTAGCTGGGGGAGCATGGGCCAACACCCCCACTCTTTTAGAAAAAATAACTTGCTCTAAAACACACGGATAGTGCTTCCTAGGCACAAACATACTGTTAAATCTGCTGACTCTGTCAACACTGAGCTTGCTGGGCCAGTCAGTCCATCTGCTTATACAGGGTTAAGCTGCTAGCACAGTAAAGCAATAAAATCATTTACGCACCATTTATAGGCAAAGGGTTGTCTCCTCCGGGATGAGTGAATCCAAGGCGACCTATGGAAAAATGGGGTATTAATCATTTAGTCCATCTCTGAAAAACAGTACAGAACATCTGTGTCCTCTAACCACTTACGGTTTGTGAATTTACTTTTTGGAAAAAGTACTATAAGCATATGGCTGCCTGCTGTGAAAATGGTCATCAAACATTAAAAAATGGCTTATTTACGCAAATTAATGCAGAGAGAAATCTTAAGAGAAGTTGTCTATTTTTGGAAGTACTGACTTTTCTTTACAACACACAATGTCTTTCTGAAAACTACCATTAACAGCTTTTTGCTGCACACTAAAAACCGTCGTTATGGGGGGGAGTGGTGGCTCCAGCGGTTAAGGCGCTGGGTTATCGATCGGAAGGTCTGGGGTTCAAGCCCCGGTATCGCCAAGCTGCCACTCTTGGGCCCTTGAGCAAGGCCCTTAACCCTCTATGCTCCAGGGGACCCTTACGAGAAAATAAATCAAGGACCGTGACGTCGGAGTGACGTGGGGCCGCCTTCCCGTGGGCTCACCACCTGCAGGAGGGACCGTAAGGGACCGGTGCTGAGAGGATTGGGCAGCAGTCGAAGGTCTTGACAACCCGATCCCTGGACACGGAGAATTGTCTAGGGAATCTGCTTAGACTGCTGCCCCTGCGACCCGAATTACGGATTAAGCGGGAGAAGATGAATGAACTAAAAACCGTCATGCCAAATATTGAAGCTAAATAACTTAAGGCTATTTCCATAAATTAGAGACTTTGAAAGAAATTGGATGGCAACCATTAAAAACATGAAGTCCAGTGTATTTGGTGAGCTTTTATTGGATCTTGAAATTCTGAGGTTGTTCCCTGTCCTTTTAGAGCTAAATATAAATATAAATGAGTAGACTAATAATCACAATACTGCTGACTGGTTTTACTCTATATATACACATATGGGAATATATATATATGGTATTGAAACAATCAAAGCCACTTGAGTGCTAGTTTAATACAGAGAATGCTATTGAAGGCCAAAAACTTCAGATTAAAAATCAGAGTGGATTTTATTGCCATGCTATTTATTGCGTTGAAATGTGTTGTGGGGACAGAGCTACAGTGCAGCTTCTAGCTACAACAAAATATAAATTCAATATAAAGGAAGAAACATTTAAATACAATGTACAATCAGGACGCCATATGCAAAAGTTACAAATCTTTTGTACAGATGTAAAAAATAAAAAATAAAAAAGTGTATGTAATGTTATGAATAATAAACAGAAAAAAGTATGTATATTGCACATATTTACATGTTGCATGTCAAGGTATTCATATTTACTGCACAAGTTTGACTGGTGTGAGTTTCATGAGGTGGATTGCATTGGGTGGTGGGGACATTTCATTCCTTTTATTGAAATGGTAAACAATCTCACACAATTTCTTCCACATTAAAATAAAATAAATGGCCATCTTCGCTCAAAGAGCAAACTGTTTATTAATGCCATTACAGTGAAATTCCTTTTAAAATTCTCCAATGTACCCAATTCTCATCCAGAAAGGCATTACAGGAGCAGTGAGGCAGCAAGGCAAGTGCCAATGCTGGAGAGAGAACAATGTTTTGTTGCTGCAGAGAGAACAGAAACCCCTTTCTACTGGCAGGGGACAATACTAGCAATGCCAGAAGCCGTTCAAAGCTTTTAACACCAGAGTTTCTCTCTGCCTCATCCCATCACGTGTATTTTCCAACACCAGTGAGTGCATACAGAGGGCTACAGTGGGTACAATTATGTTTTAATTACTGGAGCTCCTATTATAAAGACATTTATTTAATTCCAAAACTTGATGGGACACTGCTGGAAGTAATTCAAAAGCTGAATCAATTAGTAAAAGACATGCAATTCAAGGCAGGAAAACAGAAATACATGGGGCCTCATTAACCAGCTTAAAACTATTTCTAATTCTGCGTCTAAAACCCAGCAGTATGCACGAGAAAATTGCCATTTATCGCATGTGTATGCACAGTGGTGCACAGTGAATTTTGATCAATTCTATGCATTACAAATTACTTGTGCATGGGAACACACATTTTCAATTTGCCAATACAAAACTGTTGTGTTGAAAAATGGTGACAAAATGTAATATATTGCAGCAGCATATAAAAGAAATATACTGTAAACTCGTCAGAACTGATTTCACGACGGGTTCTGCATACCCATGGTATTAAAAATACGCATACCCTCATGCTCAAGAACAACCTGCGTATAAAATAATATACATAAAGCCCTGAACTGAATCAGAGTAAATTAGTGTCCACTTAATAGTGACTAGCCAAAAGCTCTGCATAAAGCATTTTGATTGCATTAGTAAAGATTGAAAAATTTATAACTTTTAAAAACAAAGTCAATTAAATGCTATGCATCTTTTATCATAAGACACATGACAAAAAGTAAAATTTCAGCCAAACAGCAAGGTTAATGGCAGTCAGACAAAAGGATTTTTCACAACATATGATCCTGTATACCAATTTAATTACTACTTTCTCAAGACCGAACAAGCAATCAGTAGTATTACAATGCGTAATATAAAGTTCATCTATTGGCCCAGAGCAAGCACTGTGGATTTTCTTGTTGTTTTCCACCATAATAAGACATGTAGTTTATCCCTCTTTAAACTTCTGCTTGTGGAGATTCATGTACACACAGATAACTGATGTGAATCTGTGTGCACATGATGTGTCTAATGTCTAAAATCATGAAAATACTTTAATATCTGCAATTAGGGTAAAGGGGCAAAAAATGCCCGGTAAATTCCAGGCAACTTTCCATGGGAACTTTATCTGGGGAATTTTGGAACTACTCCAAGTTGGAAACTTACCAGGAATTTATGGGTATTATAAATTTTTTTTTAGAAATGTATCTATTTAACTGTATAATATACAAACATAAGTATAAACATTTGTTTGGTCACAAGCTAACATGCATGCAAACTAATACAGATTATTTAAAATGACATTTATGACTTTGATTTCATTGTTGGTATAAATTTGTTTGACAAGCTTACATGCAGCACAGTGTGTCCATAGAAAAAAAAAAGTGTTCAAGTGTTTATCTGTTTTTCTTTTTATCTATGGACACCCATGGAGCCTTGACATTACTACAAATGTGTTTTCTTTTACCTTTCAGAGTGTCCTGCTCTGCCCTCATGATGTCAATTAGAGAGTTCTCCAGGGAGTGCATGCTGAAGCCATCAAATGATCGAGTGCGTTCCTGTCAGGAAAAGAAAGAAGGAAATGATGACCATTAATGGACAAGTAAAAAAAACAATTAAGAAGGCATTCTCATTTCCTGTTATTCTGCTTATAGCAGCACATAAGCCACTTGTGGATGAAAATCAGTCTTAATCAATCTTCATTCATTCCATTTACACTCAACACTTTTAGGAACACCTGTACACCCCGCTCATTTATGTAGTTATCCAATCGGACAATCAGTTGGCAGCAGCACAATGCATAAAATCATGCAGATCACAAGCTTTAATTAATGTTCCTCAGAATGGGCAGAAAAAGAGCAATGCCTCTGACTTTAACTGTGACATGAATGGTATCAGATAGGGTGGTATAACTATTTAAACTGCTGATCACTTGGGATTATAACCCAAAACAGTCTATAGAGTTCAAACAGAATTTCAGTTATCTTGTGCAGTCTTATTTAAAAAAGAGGAAAATAACTGAACCAATAAGCAAATGTAAAATAGGCATCTGAAAACAATCTAAATACAAATCCATATTTTATGTGATTTAACTTAGTACTTAAAATATTTGTCCTAATGCATGTGGCCTGCTTTTCAGTTAAGAGCCACTACTTCCCTTTTTTTTTTTTAGATACAATGTCAAACTGCAACTGTCATAAAAATAAAAATTTATATACAACCCCAAATCAGAAAAAGTTGGGACAGTATGGAAAACGCAAATAAAAAAAAGAAAGTAGTGATTTCTAAATTTACTTTGGCTTGTATTTCATTGCAGACAATATGAACACAAATATTTCATGTTTTGTTTGGTCAACTTCATGTCATTTGTAAATATACATCCTTTCCTGTCATTCAGACCTGCAACACATTCCAAAAAAAGTTGGGACAGGAGCAATTTAGGGCTAGTAATGAGGTAAATTGGTTAAATAATGATGTGATTTGAAACAGGTGATGTCAACAGGTGATTTGATGATTTGGTGATTTGGTACAAAAGCAGCATCCAAGAAAGGTCTAGTCCTTTAGGAGCAAAGATGGGCAGAGGATCGCCAGTTTGCCAACAAATACGTGAGAAAATTATTGAAATGTTTAAAAACAATGTTCCTCAAAGAAAGATAGGAAGAGATTTGGATATTTCACCTTCAACAGTGCAGAACATAATTAAAAGATTCAAGGAATCTGGAGGAATTTCAGTGCGTAAAGGACAAGGGCGCAAGCCTAAGCTATACAAGATATATATATATATATATATATATAAAAAAATGAAAAATAAGTGCATTGCTTCTTTCCAAAATCTGTTATAACTCTCTAAATATTTTAACATTTAAAATTGTTCAGTAATTATTAAGGACACAGGTGCCAATCCATCAGATGTGAGTTGGCCTGGTGTCAGGTGGTGTCTGTTTGATTGTGTAAATAAATGAAAGCATTTAAAAAAACAAGACATTGCCATGGTATACCCAGAAGAAAAAAAAAACTGGTTTTACAAAACACTGCTGACTTTTTAGCAGGTTTATTCTGACATTCAGGGACAATTTCAGATTTTTTTTTCCAGTCAGTATTCATGATCATGATCAGTTTTACATTAAATGTTAAAATCACATGTGCAGATTTTTCTAAAAGTCATGCTGAACAATCGAGGCACATGTAAAAGGTGTAAAAATGTTCTGCATAGTGCCAAGGACACAAAATGTTCTTACTTGTAGTTTGCATTGTAAACTGCTGAAACAAAAAGAGCTGTTGGAACAACATGCCCAGCCTAGCTTAACTTCACTGCAGGCTGTGCTCATGCTCAGACACAGATACAGTATTTGCACAGATCTCTTCCCAAATACAATTCAACTACAAAAAAATGCAAAAATATGAATATTAGCTGCAGATCATCATGAAATTACTGCTCACTGCAGTTTTCTGAGAGGGCCATGACATGAAAAATTCTACACATGGACAAATTCAGTCTAATTTATTTTTAAATAAAAGAAGTGCTAATAGGCACTTCACCTTGTGCTGCTGGGTGCTATTTTGGGTTGTCTGTTGTCTCAACAAGGTGAAACTATAATTAGACTACACAGGTCCAACTGCCTTCTGATGCAGCCAAGTATAATACAGAGCCTATTTCCTTTCAGCAAAGTTTAATTTATATTTAATAATTCTCTATTAGGCCTTGATGAAAGACTTTAATTCAATTTAATTAATTTTTATTAGTATTGCTCTTTTTAACAATGGACATTTTCTCAAAGCAAGAAAGTAAGAAATAATGGATAAGATTGTTCTTTATAATTGTAAGTTTGTCCCTAATGAGCGAGCCGGTGGCGACTGTGGCAAAGAAAAACTTCCTTAGATGGCATAATGAAGAAACCTTAAGAGGAACCAAACTCAAGAGAGAACACGTCCTCATCTGGGTGGAACCGAATGTCCATTTATTACAGCTAAAAGATGTTGAGGTAAGACATTCACACCTTCACAAAAAGTCCAATGATGACAATATTTGAAATATCAGAAATTCCATTCATTCAGAATATCATAGCTAAACTAATAAAGGAGGAAAACAAAGCCTTAACATTGGTTGTTTGTCTATTAGAGCTATTTCAAAATGTTCCACATCAAATGCTCCTAAAGCTTATTAATCCTTTGTCCAAGCATGGGTGCAAAGGCAGGAGGTGAAATATTTTTCCAAGGCGGGTGTGTGTGGGTATTTGAGTTATAATTTAAACTGTAGCACCAGCCAGAGCGACAGATTTACATAGCGGTAACCTTCACAATTGTGCTACTGTGAAGAAAATATAGGATGCGTCGGTTCTGAAGAATGTAATTCTAAATAATAATAACAACAATAATGTAATACTGAGCTGGTGTCTTGACAATTATTGCCGTATAAGTAAGGGTTTTCTTTTCAGTGTCCACATCAGGCACTAGTCTAATGAGACATGAGGATGGAACAACCTGCATCCTACCTCTACATTCATGAAGTAATATACATATGGAAAAACAACATTACTGCCAATTGTGAATGTGTACATGGAAAAAAAGTTTCCAGTTGATTGTCATCATTTACATGAGTCTCTGCCACACATAAGGTGAAAGTCACTCAATTCAATTAGATCTTTTCTCTTGATAAACTTTATTTTACTTTATATTAATGCATTTTACTGTGCATTTGTCCACTGTTCAGCTCCTCAATAAAGTTTAATCTAATAATCCAGCCACAATGGTAAAACACATTAACGGGGTCTGACTGACCACATTTGAACTTTCAAGCTCGCTGTGGTATAAGGTGAAATACTAAAAGGCTACAACTAAAAATAGGCCTTTGAGCTACACAGCCAAACCAAGACCCATGATGGGCACAGACCCAAACCCATGCAATCACAGAAGACTTTAGCACAGATTATAGAGCGTTAAGAGGATGCCTGAGGTTTAGAAAGTAAAAGACTTGGCCAGCCATTGTGCACAGTACTTGAATTCTAACACAGCCTTAATAGAGCACAGCCACCAACAGAGTGAAAACAGCCTCTGGCATGTGGCAAACAAAGAGGGATAATTTAGGGAGAGAACCTGACCTACATCCACAGAAGGTGTGCTTTGAACTATGGCATGGAAAAACAAACATAACATTTTTATGAAAACACATTTCCAGATAATTTTTATTTTGCATTAACAAACATTTATAATGGTAATAAACCTTTTTCTATTACCATAAAGATTTAGTGTAGTAGATTTGGTGTTAATATAATACTATAAACAATGCTACCAAACAAGTATACCGTTTTCTATTCAAAATGTAAGCATCTGTAATGCAATTTCATTTGATCAGATTAGATTGTATGCAGCACTTTATGCTCTTCCTGGATGTGATCCCTCCATAATCCGCTCATCTTTCCCCACTCGTTCGCTCACAAAGTCTTGTGGCGAAAGCAAAATGGCCACCAATGCCGTTGGGCTAAACATTTATGCTCTCACAGAGTTATTAGATCGATCAAAATTTTATTTAGCCTTTCAGAGAATAATCTGCATTAAACAATTTATTCATTTTATGAGCAAGATGTTTCTATAAACTGTGGTGTGTAACATTCATTTTTGCCATGTGTGTGATTAATATTACAGCATTAAAAATATGAAAACAAATAAACTGGATTCCAAACAGCATCCTACTTCTTATATAACCCTACACACATTTAACTGGAATACTGGCTTCCACAGCCTAAAACGTTGCCTGTCAATCATCTTTTGGTTCTATTTCCAGCTACTTAAACATTAAGGTTGCTCACTTCAGATGGATTCACTTCATGGTTGATTTCTGCAGTTATAATTAATATTAAAGATAATTAACTGGGTTATTTCAGGGCATGTACATTCACCAGCCATTTCAAAAGGAACGCCTGTTCAACTGCTCATTCATGCAATTACCAGCCAATCATGCAGCTACAGGTCAAAATCTTCAGGTAATGTTTGCATCAAATATCACTCTGGGAGAAAAATCACTGACTAAACATGTCATATTTGCTGGTGCCAAATGAGCTCATTTGAGTAGGTCAAGTTTTATAATTATTGCAGAAAACCATGGCAAAATTCCACATGTTGAACCTGAGGAGGATGAGCTCAGGTGGTGTAGGGAGAATTTATTTTTTTGGCATACATTTGGCCCCAAATATCTGTCAAACGTTGTTTGAATGCCACAGGCTCTCAGAGTGTTGATGCTGACCAAATGCATCCCTTGAATTACTCATCAATAATGGTTTCTTCTCACATGCACCTTGTCACAGAGCACAAGTCATCACAAACCGGTTCCATGAACATGACAATGAGTTCAGTGTACTTCAGACGCCTTACCAGTATACAATTCTAAATACAAAAGATCACATTTGGGATGTGGCAGAACAGGAGATTAGCTAAATGAATGTACAGTTGACAAAACCACAGCCATGTCATGAACCAGAATCTTAGAGCTGTTTTTTTTAAACCCTTGTGGAATAGATGCCATTAATTCTGAGAAAAAGATGTTCTGAGAAAGGGCTTTTCTAAGAGCAAAGGGGGTCCACCCAATATATATGTATGCACACCCACAGTTCTCTCTGAGAGCATTGGAACAGCAAGTTCAATTATTTTGTTTCTGCTATATTTCGAAGATGTGCGTTTGAGATCGGAAGAATTTCAGCTTTCTTTTTATTTTTTTATTATCCACAATTGAAAGTATAAAACACTATAATAAATAAATAACATTTAGTTGCATGTCATCAACCCAACTGGTCACCTGATGTTTATTTTTGTTTGGACTTTTCATTCTGCTGCTACCATCATAAGCTACATCAGTAAAGGTTTGTGAGTCTTTTCCAGAAGCAGGCATGCAATCAAAACCACCTACCTCATCAACTCTACTTAGCCAGTGTGTGTTTTTACTCATGAGCAAATCCTATCTTTCTCCAAGCTTTGGCCTAATCTTGGTTCTAGAACTTTTGTGGCTCATTAGTCTGACCTTCTAAATATTACATCTTATAACTTTTATCGGTCAAAGTTGACCTATGATTTGGTCCATCTTGCCCTATATAAAAGAAAAAAGTTAAAAATGGCATTTTGAAAACTTTTGAAAAATAAGGACCAGCTTCATGGTTGTAATTAGAGGTACAATAAATTGGATTGCTTCTCATTGCACTACAAGTTTCACTGAACTAAAATGTGAAATCCTGTAATTAAGACTGCATTAGTTGTCTAGTTACAGAGTAAGGATTTCTATTAAATAATTTTTAGATCATTATAGAAGCATGGCAACTTTAACAATAATGTAATGTTTGGCTAAATGCAACATTTATTTTCGACCAATCAAGTCGAAATCAATTTCAATCAAGTTAGATTTTTGGCCATACGTAGGAAAATGTTTAGGCTCCTTTACCTCATAGCATTCATCTCTATATGATCTCTGATCAATTTTTCCTTTTTTTCCTCAGTTGCAAAACAATCCCCATTCTTGTCCTCATATTTTTTTCTTTTTAACAAATGCACATTCAAAGAGCAAGTATAGACAGACAGATGTTATCTGTCAGTCGTGTGTTTCAATCACTTGAAAAATCGGTGGGTCTGAACAAAGGATGTTCTAAATGTTTAACACATCTTCATGGGAACAGCAGGAATCCTGACCCACTCTCTCTTTTGATCCTTAACTCAAATTTTGTCTAAAAAAAAGTCTTTAGTGTATACTCACCCAGGCACCATTTCAATACTATATGTAAATATAAGCTAGATATGTTTTCTGTCTGCCTCTCTACACTAGCTTCTATCAACTCTGCATTCTAGCATTTTGAGGACTGACTGAACTTATGGCACATTAAAGAGGAGTTGCTTATGACGATGACACGAAGCACTCGAATTCACGACAATGAATTACCTAACTGTGTGGAACGCACCATGCAAATAGCTGGTGACTGCCTTAACAAATGTTTGCATACTCAAGTCAAGCCTACACCCAACTGAGAGTACTGTGAAAAGACCTGTGCAACAAATTATTCACTCTCAAGTGCTGCACCCTTGGTACAATAGACAAATGATATGTTTTCAAAACAAGCACAGATAAAAAAAAAAACTTTTCACCAGATATGGTACAGAGATTTATTAACCGTTTATCTCTAGTAAAATAATATACCATTCTAAAATAATTTTTCCCTTGCCCTGTTTGTCAGTGTGTGCTGTGAGGCAAATGCACATGTACAGAATGTGTGCAGAAAGCATGATGATTGTTCTCCACTGCAATTAAGGTTGCATCCCCCTTTTTGTCAGTTTCTTGCAGAAATTAGCTCTAAATTTCACCAGCCCCGGCATGTGTGTCTATGTGATGGGAAATGACATTTGAACTCATAGTGACTTGCAAATAATCTCATTGCCTGTATGAATACAAAGTCTATAAATACATTTGCATGCACCATTATTTCGAGGAAGATACATTTAAAACTTGATATTGATGCACACATATACATGAATACCACTGTAGTTTTTATCCACCTAATTTATTTTTTATCTAATATGTAGCTTTTTATATGTACGTATACAGACTAATAAATAAGTATTAGTATATATAAGTAATAAGGACACAAGTACATACATTTCAGTGGAGGGATGCAGTTATAGCCCTGTTCATTCTCTAAAGAGGTGTCTAATGTAGCACATTATGTTGACACCCTTAACGACAAGTGACCAAAG
The DNA here is from genome assembly GCA_014706435.1 of Silurus glanis. Taxonomy (NCBI): domain Eukaryota; kingdom Metazoa; phylum Chordata; class Actinopteri; order Siluriformes; family Siluridae; genus Silurus; species Silurus glanis. The sequence continues at coordinate 7,998,960 of JAAIIK010000007.1, forward strand.
AGCTGTGAGCTGTGGTACAAATAAAGGATATTATTTGAGTATGACTAACAGCTTTATTTCCTCTTGATATGTTGAACTGCATGGTGCTTGCATATTGGATAGCAGAAGTTGTGACAACTTGCAATGCACTTTTAATTTTAAAAGATCAGTCACCCATACAAACAAATTACTCTACCTAGAAACTATTGTTCTACAGAAAGTAGAATGTGGCTCAGCTGATGTGTGCTGTGCAGCAGGTGGAAGGTTTAAAACGAGTAGGATGTTATTGTTACAACATTGAGGTGCATCCGAGTTTAAACACAAAACACCAAATAAAAATGTATATTATTAAGCCAATAGATCTTATAGATCTTTTATCAATAATTAAATAAATACCAAAAGAAGGATGGTGACCTCCATATACTGTAAGCAGCTGATTGTACATACTCAAATATATTTTAAATACATATATAAAATATTATAATTATTATAATAATCAACTTTAGCTCCAGTGTCCGGGTGAGTACTTTGCCCAATGCTGTTAAGCACTGCACTTACACAGGACCCCCACCCTTTAAAAAAATAATTTAATTAAATTTTAAAAAAAAAAACATACGCACGCGCACACACGCACACATGTTTACACACGTGTGTGTGTGTGTAAACCATTCCAGTGTTTACACAACAAATTTAGTATTCATTAAAAAAAAAAAAAATCCTGTAAGATTAGAATAACTTTTTTCCCTTTTACAGGTGCTGTGATTCCATTGCTAAATAATGCTTTTATTCTCAAAGATGCAGACAAAACTTCTTGTTTTTGCCTAGTTTGCACTTCCAATTCTGTAAACCTAGCCTTTTATGGGGTTTTGCGGGCATCAGCAAACACAGATCAGCTGTGCCGTGCACATGCTCAATAATTTATAGGTGATTGCAATTTATCACCATACACAAGCTTATACAATTACAATCAGCATTTCTGACATTTTTGTCAATTTTTAGCTAAATCTAGTTCAGTTTTACGTATGCAACATCTACAAACTAATCAAAAACTGTTGAATTTGACCTAGTGTGAAATTTGATTAAACATTAAGACATCCAGTCTTATATTATGTTTAATCAAATTTAATCAAATAAAATGTTTCCTCCGGTCAATGATATTTTAACATTTGGTGAGTTTGTAAAAACTGTTCAGTAAGAAACTCTAGGCTGTCTATCTATCTACTGTCAGCTCTAATGATAGAAACTGGAACTGTTGAAAAGCGCAAAGAAAGTCAAGTTAAGACCAGCGACCCTACAGAGTAGTGTTATATACATTTCAAACTAAAGCAAAGTTTAGAACGGATAATAGTTTACAAATTAATGATCTGCACAATAAGACCACTTGTGATTGCAGTCTCCTGCAGTATTACAGTGATGTCAATTTAGCTGGCATGTGTTCGAAATGTAACCTAAAATCTAAAACTTTTGATAACGTACGTTTGTTACAAAATATATGTAATAAACCATTATAAAACATGCTGCCTGTCTATAAAGCCTTCTTGGACATCATCTGTTCTGCCTGGACTATAGAGGAGAGGGTGTAAACAAATAGGCGCCGAGAAATGTGAGCTCATAGGAGTCACATTCAGCATGACGTTACAGTATTACTGAAAGAGAATCAACCTAAACGCTGCTGATTTATACTACAGGATCAGATTGTATGCGTCAGTGTTTCAGACTCCGAAACTACCGTGAACCTTGGACTCACTGTTCATTCCCCCTGTTTTAGCAGGCTAAATTTTAAAGGTGACCCAAGCCGCATTTTAAAAAATCAGCTATTTAATTCCAGGGAATTTAGCCTTCGTTGCAACATACACACACTGCTAACAGTGCAACAAGTAAAGTGAGATTAAAAATAAAAAATAAGGAGTGTAGGAGTGAGTCGCAAACGTGTCCAACTTCAGCCCACCCAACATTATACATTTGTTATCCCGTCCACCTGTCAAAAGCTATTCAAAAAATAAAACATTTTATCATTAGTGCGCTGTATTAAATGGAAAACAAACTATGACAATTACCTAAGGGGTGCATTTATACAGGGAGTAGGAATATAATGATAAAACCGCTAGGTAAGAAAATAAAGAACTACCAAATTATTGAATGAACTCTCAAGTGTTCAGATTATTAAGGCTTTTACCACAGCACACAGACACCAACCTGAACTGAACGTACAGGCCTTAGAACTGAGGGGTGACAACAGTGCCCGCTGTGCCTTAATCAATATCAAAGCAAAGCTAAATAACAAATACTGTCTCCAAATTACATGAAGACTCATTCAATTATCATATTGTCACAGCATACTTTTCAATGTTTTTTTTGTTTTTTTTGCCTATACATACCTGGAAGGGAAAAACATTGTCGCTACGGCCAACGGTCTCATCCATCCAGGTCTTGGGGGTGAATGTGGTGCCAGAGCGGGTGTACTTCTGTGAGGCTGAGTGATTGTTTGGGAAGGTCTTCTTGAGTGGTGAGACAGAGCTGAGTGGAGTCACGGCACCATTCAAGCCACGACGGAAGTCAGCACCCCGAGACCCTCCCCAGCCAGTGCCAGAGCCATATGCACCACCGCCTGGACTCCAGGAGGCTGAAGAAGGCGAGGGTGAGGGGCTTGGATATGCACCCCAGGGAGAGGGTGGTTTGCTCAGGCCACTGGAGAGATGAGGAAGTTGTCCAAACGTGGCACCACGATGGGGGAAGGGCGGAGGGTTATGAGGGCTGGCTGGGGAACGACGGTGCTGCTGGTGTTGGAAATGCGGGTGGGGCGGAGGAGCATGGTGCTGAGAGACGGCACCGATCTGGGGAGAGAAGCTGCCGCCAAAGCCTGGGCCTACGTGGTGTGAGAAGTTTTGGAATAGTAGTGGGCCGTTGCTGGCCGGGGTAAAGAAACCCACATCCTCATTGACAATGGCTGATGGGGTTGGAGCGATGGCAGCAGACCAGTTATTAAAGCTGGTCAAGGAGGATGAGGAAGTACTGGACTGGACAGCAGTGCCCAGACCAGACGGTTCCTGATAGTCAAAGGGTGACAGGACAGGGGACTCGAGGCGAAGCTTCTCTTTACTATTAGTGCCCTCGGATGTGCCGTTCTCAGATTTGCTCTCTTCCGAGCGCGCTTTCTCGAGCTCAGAGATGATACCGCCCTCTTGGTGACCTGGAGAGAGCTGCTGCTGCTTCTCTTGCGTGTCTTGCAGCTCCTGCTGCTGGCCTTTGGGTTTGTCTGCACCCAAATCATCTTGCATGTTGTTATGGGTTGTGGCCGCTGGGAACAGCCAGGGCGACCCGCCGGTGCTGCCATTTCCAGCTGCGGTGCTGTTGATGAAAGCCGCAGGGCTCGGCGTTACGTTCTGATGATGGTGAGGAGGAGCTTGCAAGTGGGGGTGAATACGTACTGGGAAAGCAGACTTGTTGCCAGTGTTGTTTTGTACCAAGACTCCAAACCCGTAATCCCCCATTTATGTTTTCCAGTCGACACTGCCACCCGGTATTCTTATCCTACAAGAAATCAGAATGGATCAGGTCATTTCCACAACAGCTGGGACTATTTCAACCAATGACATAATTCATATACAATACTGACACACTTGCAAAAATACTAAAACTGTTAGGGTTTTTCTTTCAAATTATTTTCACGATTAGACTTTTGTTAAATGTGCAGGTTGCTTGTCGCCTCGTTGCGCTAATTATAGGCTCGTGACGTCTCTGCTGCTCCTGCTAGCACCCGGCTAACTGATTCGACCCGGCAGCTAGACACGACTAGCCTGCTAATAGGCTAGCCCAACAGAAAAAGGCCACACCGCGAAACCAAGCTGTAAATACCCAAAACTCATTATTATTTGACTTTTCGCTGCTATAGTTCAAAAGAACCATATTATAGTAGCTAGAGCGTCGAGGCTCCTGAGATTTTCCTTCCCTTTACACAGAGAGAGAGCGACGCTGGTTAAAAATGATGACGTCTTCTAATTTCACAGGCATTTTACAGCAAGGTTTTTATGACGAATGCAGTAAAACAGGCCTGCTTAGCGATAAAAATGGAAAAATAGTATATGGAAGAGTGACAATGCGTTGCTAAAGGTAAAATTAGATTCACTTTTCACCTTCCTGGCTACCCTTGGTCCTAGGCGATGACTGTAGGAAGATCCGCTCCAATGCGACAGCGGAGGACTGGTCTCTGCTTGTTAAATGCACTTGATTTCTGTCACTGGTGAGTAAAACAGGTCTTTTTTGTGTCTTTCCCGAGTCTGGCTTAGTAACAGCTTCCGAGATTTTTCTTCTCTTCCTCGTCTTGACGTGTCCTGTCTTCTCAATGACACAGCCCTTCTCTTCTTCTCCTCTCGTCGCTAGCAGGCTGCTAACCTCAGGCTTTAAACCCAGTACTGTTAAGTCATTGAATTAACGATAATTTTAAATAGCCTATTTTCGTTTTTACTCGTGAGCTGCACTGAAATCAGTCGATGGTTTCATTGTTTGAAGGCTTTCTCTAATTTCGGGCCAGCAGTCTCTCTGTGTATGTGTCTCTCTTTCCCCTTTCCTGCTCCGCCGCTGCTGTCCGTCTCACTCCACACAAATCTGCCGTAGCCAAAATGACAAGGAGACTGGTCGCGAGACACTTCCGGTACGAACCCCGCCCCGTCATGTAAAACTCCTCCCACAATCGGCACGAGCCGCTCGGTTTTCGCGATCCTACATTCCGATTCGCCAGCGCCAACTGTAGCCACGCCCATTTTTCTACTTTCGTGACGATTCATAAAGAGCTCTCTGCCCTTTAAGGTAATTTGAGTACTGCGATCCCACCCTTCCTCGTTCAGTCTCCGCCTGAGAAGGTCACGACGCGATCCTTTTTATCACTTGAAAAAGTGAATAAATATAATAAGCCTATATGATTATAAAACGATAATGAAGACGATAATGGCAAAAGTTTGTGGACACCTAAACGTCACGCATGTGTTGCCACAAAGTACAAAGCGCACAAATTGATAAAATGTCCCTGTGCAAAAGCAAGCTTTATGGATAGTCAAGGTTCAGGTCAAAGAAGACGCGTGGCCTGCACAGGGCTCTGACCTCAATCCAAATGCAAACAGCACCATAGCCTCTTTACCCGACATCAGTACCTGACCTCGCTAATGCTTCAATGATCACAAACCCCCACAGCAACGCTCTAAAATCTAGTCGAAAGCCTTCCCAGATCATATTGGCACAGGGGTGGGAGGGTGCATTTGGAATGGGATTTTCAACAAGCACATATGGATCTTAAGGTCAGGTGTTCTTAAAATTTTGGCTATATAGTATTATAATGCGAAATAAAATTCTATGATGCACAATTGTCTACTATGATCAAAAAATCTGTCAAGCTGCTACAGTATTTAGGCCATTTATACAGTCTTAACTTTGCATACAAAAATAATTGAAAAACGTACTTGTTTGATAGTATTTTATTGTATTTCTTCTCATTTCAGTTTATGTTAATTAGCTGTTTGAAAAAGGAATTCCTTTTTCAAATAATATCAATCGTATCTCACACATCTTTGCTTACATAATCATGCACTCTGAATGATTTGACTTTGCAAATGTTTCTGTCCACTGATATGTGTGTGTTTGTGTGGTTTGCTATGGCCTGGAGTGGAGGGCATAGCAGGAGAGCATAGCCTTCTGTTTGTGCTATGCTTTACCTGGGCGAGTGTCATTTGTACAAAACTTATGGTTTAAAGAGGAAAAAAAGAATGGGAAGAACAGGAGTCCCATGCACAACAGCTGTGTTCACAGACAGAGATCTCATTAGGGCCTAGAACTGCCGCCACTGCTGCTATTTTAATCCCGGGAATGGCATGTTGGAACTGCCATGCTAGGTTCTTAAAATAGTGTGTTGGTTGCATTTTTGGTCCCAAGACAATGTGTATAAAATATGGTCAAAGGTTATTGAAATCAATGGACACCTACAGAAAAGTTTGTTCAAATGTGTGGTCATTTAACTAAAAAATAAAAAGCTAAAAATCAGTTCACTTTCTTCCACTGCATTATATTTTTCTGTATTAAATGTTTTGTTACTTCTGCTTTTTCTGTGTTCTCTCTGCATTAACTGCACGCAGCTGAATTTAATAGGCACCTTATTAAAACAATTAATAGGCCAAGCACTTCTGCCAGTCTATATCGCACACCACATTTTGTATTTCCTTCTACAGAACCAGAGTCAGTCATGATTAATCATTCATTGTAAATGACTGAAGGACGCCTATTTAAAAATCCATATTTCTCTCTTAGAATGCATGCGTGTATAGATTGTAAGGGGGTAGACCACACAGATCTTTCTCTTCAGACTCAGAAACGTCTCTCCTCACCATCCCATCTGGGATATTTCCATGCAAACACATGCAGATGGTAAAGTACATTTACATGCATATGGACTATTTGAATACATAAGCTTGGTGATACGGGGCTTGGAGTGTTTGCATTGTTTCGTTTCGATGCTCGTATTCGTTTGTTACAGATGCAGCTTTGTTTTTTTATGTGGATGCGGATCCAGAACAACTATGAATAAAACATTAGGTCAATTTAAAAATTAATCATCCCTACCTAAGGCGTAATTATGATGTGATATGCTTCTGGAGAGAGAAGAGAGCAGAGATAGGACAAACCAGCATAATACAGTGTAATATCATTTGGTTTGTGTGGCTTCGAAATTTCAGGAAGCATTCATACAATGTACAGCGCTTTCAATCAAACAGCACCAGATCCTTTTCCTGCTTGCAACAGCCATCATCATCATTTAACCGAAGGGAGGGGTGAGCCAAAATGGCTGCCCTGCAGGTAGCATTTTCCATGCTGCTGCAATAAAAATGACACTATGTTCTTCACTTAATCATCTTAAGATCACGGAAGCTCAGTGTCCAGAGTCCTGAACCGTCTCTTTTCAATTCCTAAAGGTTCATCTTCAACACTCAAGTCTAGTTCACCAGAAATAGTCACACAAAGATTATATGATTTATCTATCTGGCTAAATCGCTCACCACAGTAATCCGAACTTGTGCATATTGTTCTCTATGTGTTTGTTCTCCCAGGGTTCCCTAAGGGACAAAATCCTGATTAAGCCAAAGAGGCACCATGTCGTCCCTGTTTGTGGGGAAAAGGGAATGTGGCTCAGCTTGTGTATGCGTCAGTAAGGCATTTGTGATTTCATTACTCCTCTGGGTCCTGTGAAGGATAGATGAATGATAGAGGAGCAGCTGTGTGTGTGTGTGTGTGTGTGTGTGTGTGTGTGTGTGTGCGTGCGTGCGTGCGTGCGTGCGTGCGTGCGTGCGTGTGTGTGTGTATGTGTGTGAGCACTGTTGGATGGACGCTGCTTAATTATGCATTTATATATATATATATATATATATATATATATATATATATATATATATAAAATAAAAAAATAAAAAACAAATTCTGGTGAAACTATTAAAATCCAAGACTTCTTAGTTGAGTTATAATTACAGCAATTTGCATGCTATAAATATGAAACTTTTTTTTAAAACAATAGTTAGTGGAGATACTTTTTTTAATCAGGCCTCATGCATTCCATTCTGTACACCACTCCCTACTCCTATATGTAGTGCTGATGTAGCTAAATAGCCCAGGCTTTAGTTGGTAAAACGCTGAGTCAGGCAAGCCTGCACCATCCTCCACCACAGCAGAGGTGCACTGTGTACTGCCTCATCAATAATGAAACATCCTGTCAAACTGCTCCAGCCAGGGTCTCTCTCATTCTCTCTAAAGAATGCCGTATCATCACCTACTGCAGTGTTTGGTTTCTACTGACTGTATGCTGGCATTTAGGAAAGGAACATTTTGCAGGCCCAAAGCCATACTACAGCACATACACACGATAAAGCCATTCCTAAAAATATTCAGTCCTACTGTGGACATAATAGGATTGAGGATGAATGTCCTGACAGTTCAAAAACATGTTAGGGTCATGATGATGGAGTTAATATACATTCCTATGTATATTATGCTGATGTTCACACAGCCTTATTGGTCACAGAATGTTGCAGCTTAATTCAGTGATATGTGAATAACTGTGTTGTTAAGGCTTTAAAAAGTAATTAGAAAAAACACAGTCAGGCTTGTTAAATAAAAAATTAGTTTAGAACATAATAGGTCTATTAGTTGCAAAAGAATGCAAAATCAATCATATGTAAATCTAATATGGTTTCAAAATTCTCGTATTGATAAATAAAATGACTTTAAATACTTTAAACACCTTTAAACTTTAAACACCTTCTTCACTTTAAACCTTTAAACACCTTCTTCACAGGCAAAAATACCCAATCTTGTTAAGATCAATACCAGCTCCTTTAGAAGCCTTTAAACAATGTTTTTATGACAAATTCAGGGGATTAATAAAATAAATTGTGTCCATATATTATTCATTTTTTGTCAAATAAAGAAAGAAAACATGTTATTTATCTTTTCCTGTTATAATCATTACATAACATTTTTTGCAGTGCAATATCCGCAGAAAAACACTCATTTTTCAGCTGATAATGTGCCTAGTGTGACTGTAGTATCATGTTTATATGGTGCATGCCCAGATTAGGTTCCATGAGTGAGGTACTCGGAGATCTCAAGCACAAAACAACAGGATCTGGAATTATTCTAACCAATGCACAAGCTTGTAATTGCCTTAGCACAATGCAACATATAATGAACCATAGAAATGCAATGAAAAACCCTACAAATGAAACCTCCAAGTAGGTATCAAAGCTTACAAAGCATTACACTCCTTACTCATCCCAAGTTTATAATCAGTAACAACTCTGAATTGCCATGAAAGACTCCCTCTTATTCCACCTAACAACATGCATGTATGTATGTATGTTTTCATCTCTTCTTCACTGGGAAGTAGATACATTGAAACCTCCTTTGTAGTTGTTGCCATGGATGGGTCATTCAGAGGTCACCCAGCTTTAGATCAATTTTTAAAGCTATCAAACTGATCACCATAGATGGCCATCAATCCATCTATATTGACCCCTAGGACTGGGAATACTCAATTTTCTGCATAGTAGTTGGATGGAGAATAACTAGAGAATAAGCATTTAAGCAAATGTCATTACTGCTTGAAATAGCTCCTGTCACTAGGGTGAAAACTATGTCTTCAAAACACTCTCTGTTTTCGTAAGCATACACTATGAATATCTATGTTCATTTTATACAAAAACTGCATTTATAGTTCTGAACTTCAGTGCATAAGTAGTTATATTTTGATTAATCATATGTATAGTAAATGTAACAAATATTTAAATATTTATTTATATATATTATATTTTATATATTTTTTTCATATATAAAGTATGAAAGAAATATATAAAATATAATATATAAATCATAAAATATGAAATGTTTTAAAGTGCTGATAAATGACCCCTTTTGAATAGTTTATTTCCCTTTAATTTCTCATCATATGTTGTATTTTTGGAACAAATGACAATAAATGCTTGATACATATTTTATATGTGTATATGTGACAATGTGTATTACTATCTAGCTGACTTCCCCATTCAGACTGGAATATTGGCTAGAGCCTTTGTGTTTTTTTCCCTTTAGGCATTGTATGGTCTCATATGCTGCTCAATGGCAGAGTGGTGATGATTGTAAGCAGCACAGAGGAGGACAGTGCGTCAAACATGTTTGCTGCCTGGCATTGAAGAAAGGCTGGCCAGCTTTGATCACTCCAGGTCTTCTGTGTATTCAATAATTATGCCAAGAACAACTAGGAGAAAGTGGCTTAAGCAGCCAACATTATAAAAACATGAATGCTCCTTTACTATAAATTAAATGTAAGCCAGGCTCTCATATGGTTAAGTCCACCAACCTCATAACTAGCAATAAATAATACATAACAAGTTGTTTATATTTGAATAATATTTTGTCAGGAACAAATCATAACTCTGAAGCACTTATTGTTAAACAAAGCAAAGCTGATAGCTGAAAAAAAAAATATTAAAAGCTAGGACTTATTTCTTATCCTAAAGGCTTTTTTGTGACAAAAGTGACTGTCTCTCTTTCACATGCAGCCATTTTTGCGTCAAACGAATGCCACGCATATATTAATATAGAGTTTAAGTTAAACAATTTGTAATGTTAGGGGCTGAAAACAATGTCATGAACCTTGAAGCCAAAAATATTCAAGTTCGTATGGAAATCAATATAATTAGCAAATTCTGTCATAAATACCTGAATTAGTTGTGGTGCATCCAGTTGCCATCAAAATTCACAAAATGCAGCTGTGAGCAAAAGTGTTATGTGATCTGTAGAATACAAAATTTATTAACACACTTAATCAAACTGCACAAAAAGGTCAAAGAAGCTATCAAACAAGAACAAGTTCTTGTAAAAATGTAAGAAGAATAATACACCACCATGAGTCAGTAAAGTGCAGCAGTGTCTGGGAAAGATTAGCATTATTAGCATTAAAATGATGGATGGATGGAACCAAAAATATAGCAATCTTTAAACCTGTTCTAGTGAGGGGGAATTCAGTTTCAGTCAGAACAGCAAGCCAAAGCTACACTGGAGTGGTTCAAAACTAAGAACCTAAATGTTTTAAATGTCCAGTAAAAACCTGATTTCAATCTAATTTAGACCCTATGGAAAAACTTAAATATTGCTGTTCACCATCCAGTCTGACAAGTCTTGAGCAATTTTGCCAAGAAATACATGCAAAAAAATACGCAAAGCTGGGATTTTGTTATATAGTAATTGTACTGAGTATTATTTTTTACGATACTTTACGTTTATAGTATACTTTACTTTAGTCTTATTAAATTTGAATACTTGAGTACTTGAGTATGTGACAGTGTGCAATAGTGGAGGGCGGCGCCAGATGGAACGAGCGGTAAGCAACACCTGCAGATGGCACAGAGTAAATAATTACATTTCCAAGAGAAAAAATATACCTTTTGCTTTTTGCATTTTATTTAGACCTTGTTTTTCAGTCAATAACTGTACACTACTGTTTAGCCTCCAACCATTTCAATTTAGAATTCAATCAGGTTCATAGCTGTAATGAAAGCTATCAAGAATACTTCATAATACTTCAAGAATACCACTTCATCTACTGGGGCATATTTCTTTTCCATCTTTTCCAGTAGTTGCTGATATTAACATAGTCATTTCAACATTTTCTGTTGCAAAAAGCATTGCTGTTTAAAATGGTTTAAAATAAAATAACCAATGCAAAATTAGCAACATGTACTTTTACTTGATAAATTAGATGTTTTTGCTGTATACTGTAACTTTTATTCAGGTAACAGCTTTTATAACAGCTTTTTAACCCATTACCTTTAGTAAATAGAATTCTTCAGAATGCTAACCACCACTTGGTTAATGTATCCAAACAAATTTGAAGCTGTAATGTCAGCCAAATGTGGCTCAATTGTAGACACAGGGACCAAATTCTTATGCAACCAACCGATAATTGCGTATTTGTTTAATTACCTTTCTTGTCTCAAAAAATCGGATCTAAATGTAAGTAAAATTATAAAAAAAAAACCTACTTCTGTAGATTACTATATGTTATTAACTGTATTGCTCTTTGTTTAATTTCGCTCATATCTGTCAGTTTAGACACAATTTTTATTTGTATACCAATTTTAACAATGGGCATTAATTTAAATCAGCTGTACAGAAATACATAGATTTGAATTAAAAAAATATTACCATCATAAATTTGTTCCTACAGTCTTGAACAAGCCAGTGACAAGATTGGAAAGAAAAAAAGGGGGGAAGAAACCTTATGAATCCAGACTCAAAAGGGAACCATACTCATCTGGGTGACCTCAAATATAAATTTCAGACAATAATAAATAAAATGTAATAAATAATTAAATACTATGTAATATATCTTGGCTTCACTTTATATAACCTACACATCTGACTACCTCTGCACTGATGACATGCACATACTCAAACGATTTTAAAGGACTGCATTTACAAGACTTACTATATACAAACATCATCCCTCATATGATCCTAAATGTAGTTCAGTAGTAGAAAGGACAGAGATTTTTGTTTCTGCAATCTGTTTGTTTCATCAGAATACATAGAAAATGCAGAGAGTGAAGGATAAAGCTAGAAAATGAAGTAGAGGCTCAGTGCACACAGTGAGATAGAAGAGCAGAGTGTTTTTATTGCATCATGCTGCTCTGCTATGCTGTTTGACAAAATAGAAACAAAAAAAGCTGGCAATCTGCTATTCTTTTTGAACTGAGGGATCATGGGCATTAAATCCAACTCTCCAAAGGGACCTGCCTGAAACAGCTTTCCAATAGTAACCTGTCAAGCTCTATGGCCAGCCACAGTAGAAGTAGTTAAAAAGAGCCTTATTACTTATATGGTTATAGAAACATAAAGGAGTCTTTACTGACATAGTACAGACATTTATTAGGTTGACATTGTTTGTCTAGGAATATAAAGATTTTTATCTCTATAAAAGGTCTTTAAACCGGACAAATTCAACAAAACCTCCCACTTAGTTTCTCCAAACTCTAACAGTATCTCTAAAAACCAAATTTAAGTCAACTAGGCCCATCACCACAGACAAGTATTACAAACAGTATTGTGGCAGGAAACTGCACTGTCACCTTGAACAACAAGGCTATTTTGTTTTCAATGTCATGCTCACTGGTGTAGTTTGTCAAGCTCACATCTAAGATATTCCTCTTCAGCCAACATTAACTAACACTGTAAAAAAAACGCATACATTATTTCAACCTTAAAACCATGAGCATGGCAGAGCAATTCTCACAGGTGTATAACATGCCCATGCATCATGCCAAGATGCCAAGTGAAAGTGTTACGTGTCTCTATCAGAGAGTATCAACAATGCATTAGGAGAGCAATGAGAGTTTGCTGGAAAATCTATAATTACATTATAATATCTGTGACATGGTGTGGATGGTGAGCAGTGTGTTTGTGGCCTTGGCCTCTGTGTGAGTCATCATTAAAACAAGCGTCACGCTTCAGCAAAGTCACTCCACTGACACCGAATTCTTCCTGTCGAGGTCACACGATTGCCATCCCCCAGCTTGCTCTCCATGGCAACTGGAGCACTAGTCCACATCCACAATACTCGGCTCAACAGATACAAGCAGAGAAATGAAAATTAGGGAAGATGGTTGACACATCTGCCCATGGCAGCCTGTTCCGTAACCCATATTTTGTTCCCTGCTTATCAGTGGATAATAAGATGATGTATGTTTGATGTATGTTAGAGGGGAAATGATAAATGCAACCTTTTATTAATTCTATATTTCTCTCAATTATTAGCTACATTTATAACATAATTAAGATTCTTGTAAATACACAAATGTGCCTGATTTGTATTTTGTCTTATTTCTATATTGCTTTTTGGCATATATTGCACAAAATATCGGGTATAATAAAAATTATTTTTTACATTTTCATTACATTTTTCATTTTCACTTGAGAGAAGAGACGTGCAGCCAAGTTTCAAGTTTGAACATTTGGTTAAAAACGAGAAATACAAATGATAGATTTGACCTGTGTTAAATGTAAGAATCATATGAGTGTACGGGTGTGTTACATCAGCAGTTCCCAACCTTTTCTGCACTACGGTTTAATTTTACAAAAAACAATTTTTCCACAGACAGATAGATTGTCACATGTATAACTAAAAACAACAATGTGCACATTATATCACTATTAACCATAATATGTGATTTGATTAGTTGTTTAATTATTGCATATATAATGGTTACTCAACCAACCATAATACAGAATCGGTGCAAGCTTATTTTATCGATTCATAGAAAAAAACTGTGACTGAAAAAAGTGCAGGAAATTGGCATAGCTGGAAGTTTTCATCTTTTCAAATATGTGAAAGTGAATAAAATGACAATAGAATAAAAAAAAGAAAAAACCCAGGGGTTGGGACTCCTGTGTTACATCATTACCTGCTTAGTAAGGCTGAGGTCAGGGTTAGATTTAGATGCAGACATACTATTAATTAGCTGCAATAATAGTTGTCAATGGAAGGTCCATGTAAGCAAAGTGAGACAAACACGGGTGTGGTATGAGTCCTCATGTATTACAGGAGGTTTCTGTTCCCCAAAACCAAATAACCATCACTGAGATGTAAAGTACTTAATCTAGTGTAATCCTAAATGGTTCTTCAACTTGCACAATTAAGTTCTGCTCTCTACTAAATGGCACAGAGATTAAGTTACTGTTTTCCAGAGCTCTCTCTGTTAGGGGAGAAAAACTAAATAAACCATGACACAGAGAAGTACAAAGGCCGAAGAGGCTTCTGTCATAACAACTGGAGCTCAGCTGCTTATGTAATATACGAGCTATAAGGCAGTAGGGTGCAGAGATGGCAAGCTTTAATCGGACATCTGTATACCAGTTCGGTTCTCTTAAATAAAGTGGAGGTCATGTGGCCAAGAACAGCCATTTTAACTCTTCTATTTCACATCGTCTCTTTTAAATGATATAACCACAACTTGTACACAATCTGATTTTTAATTTTTATTTCAACATGGTCATTAGAGTAAATATAGACTAAATACAGAGACTTTTGAACTGTATTTTGTGATCCAAGTAAAATAATGTAATTTGATTTAATTTAATAATTAGACTATCAGGTAACATTAATTTACTGTACAGGTGTACCCTGGCTCACAGCAGGTACAGAGTGTGTCAGTAATGTTAGAAACACATACAAATACACACACTCATACATACAGTAGTCCAGCTTGTTTAAAAGGATTTCTCTGGAGCCTACCAACAGCTGCTGTTTACAATCCGCCTCATGGTTTGTTTTCTTTTGCTCTGTGTCAACCTTGTTCACACACAGACACAGACACAGACACTCATGCGCATGCGCGCGCGACACACACACACACACACACACACACACACACACACACACACACACA
>JAAIIK010000007.1:8022704-8035475 GCA_014706435.1 Silurus glanis
ACACACACACACACACACACACACACACACACACACACACACACACAAACAAATACACTGACATACTAACGCTAATGCAAATGTTAATTATATTAACAATTTAATATTACATTTTGTGGGTGTGGTCTATGCCCAGTTAAAAAGACATTTTGGGGCAAGCTTGATACTTCATTAAATATGATTGTTTCAAAGCACAATTTTTTTCCCACATTGAGAAACTGTTATACAAGTTACAGCTGGCAACAATAGCAATCTTAAATTATTTTACCATATTTAATTAAGTTTTTAGCATTTTAGTGTTTAGTCATCAGTTTAGCGTTTGTATGTTTGATGAGCATAGATAAAGCAGCAGCTCCATGCATTCCAAAAAATTATATATATATATATATATATATATATATATATATATATATATTAATTTATTCAGTGAAGGCCATGGCAATTGCTAAAAACATTTACAATTCATACTGTATTATAATTGGGTATTTGTTCTTAAGTGAGGGCTGACAGTTTTCACATGTAATATGTGTGCACTAAAGAAACTTACTATATACTAGAGATGTTCAAAACTATTAACTTATTTATATAAAAAAGGATTTACCCTTTAATATTCCTAAATATTTTGGGCTTGTTTTGTGTTTTTGCATGGTTTCCGTCCTGTAGAATCCGACACCCAGTCATTGTACACACCTAGTCTGAAGCTTTCTGGCAAAAAGGAATACTTCATCAACTGTTCATCTCTGCATTTTTATCTGTTTCGGGTGCATCATATGTTCCATTGTGATAATGTATTTGTAATTAGTTGCACCCTTTATACTTATGCATACATACATACATACATACATACATACATACAGTACATGAATTAAGTACATACACCTACTTACATACATACTAAAGGTATATGAATATGAAAACATCTTAATGAATACAAATACAGAATAGTGTTTGTTTGTTTTTACAGGACAATTTGTTTGAGATTGGATGTGTAAATTGGGACTAAAATCCCAGAGGGATGCTACAAAAAACTTCAAACAAGTGGGAGAGATTTACTTTCACACTTCTTACTTACTAAAGGTATTTTTCTGAACCTCGTGGGATAAAGCAAACATTCAATTAGGAATAAGCATCACATGATTTAGTTTTTTGTCTAAAGTCACTGATTTGCTTCAATAGTATTCTTGGCTTTAAAATATAATCGTAATTTCTATAGATAAAAAAAAAATGAAATGAAGTTAGTGGGCACACAATTTACTGGATTAGGAATACAATAAGGATTTGGAATATAATGAAAATGTATAAAGTAAGATCCTTGATTTTGTTAAAAAATATATAAATATTAATGAATTATACTACACATATTTGTATTCATGCAAATGAAATGATATATTAATGAAATGTATAACTATAGATATGATATTATAGTAATGAAATGTGTTAACTTCTATCTCTGCTTATATGTGAATGGGTCACAGAATGTGTTTGCTTGTTTCTTATCATTCTTGCTTTAGTCACATGAGCAGTAAGTATGTGTGTGCGTGTGTGTGTGTGTGTGTGTGTGTGTGTGTGTGTGTGTGTGTGTGTGTGTGTGTGAGAGCATGATAACAAGAGTTGATAAATGCCCTCTCACTCACACACTGTTGTGGAATAAGGAGCAAGTGGGTAACACCCTGGGTGTGTGTGTACCACATGATGTCTAAACCCAGTAGTATAGCCTACCATAAAGTGACATTTAGTAACTTAAGTGGTGGACAGTCAATGTGCCACAGTTCAAAAAAGTGCCCCTCCCTTCGTAAGACAGTTGTATTGCACATAGTTGGTGTGTCAATTCTTATAGACTTAGTTTGCATAGTTTGTACTGGTTTTATATCACAAATGGAATGAAAACATTCTGCATTTACTACAGTAATGTGCAGTCATTTGGCTACTTGAATCAGTCATCAAGGTACAGAATGAATCCACATTTAATTTACCTTAGATGTGAGAAGTGGGAGCTTGAAATGACATAATTCTCTACCTCTATATGATCAAGCTTCAATTGGAACAAAATGGATGCATCCATGTTTGGGTTTTGTTAGTAACTAGCCATCCAGCTAAATGTAGTGAGTGATGTAAAAGTTTCTCCTCAAGAAGTTCCAAAAGACAGAAAACAGTATAGTCAATTATTTAATATTTGAATATGTCAATATATTAAGTGATCTAAATGAAACATAATCTTCTATTAATAGTTATAACTGATTTAAAGATAAGTTTGTACTACTGTTTACTGTTCATGCTATGAGCAGCTATGTATCGAGTTCCTGAGAAGGATGTCCGAGTTTTTACAAAAATGTTCTAGTCAGAGTTTGGTCAGTACGAGTTACTTACGAGTAGGAAAATCTTTAAACAAATGCAGCATTATGGACAATTGGTTTACTCAGTTTTGCATCATGGCTCATAGACATATTAATTTGCATTTACTACCAAAATTTACCTAATCTGCTATAGATTGCTGGAAGTTTAGTTGTAAGATTTACAATACACACACACAAAGTTGAACTTTAAAGGGTCACTCCCACTTTACTTCATACCTAATGGGTGTGTCAGGATACAATCAGATATGCATGTACAAACACACACACACACACACACACACACACACACACAAAGAGCCAAGAGTATTGTGTGGGAACGTAGAGAGGAGCAAAGGTAGTCTGTGTAGCACTCCTCATAGTAGCTAATAGATTAGGACAGATAACTTGCAGACATTAAGCTGTTTTGGCATTAAGCCTGAGCATTAGTATCCACCAAGCATGCTGTGACTGGTCAGCATTAGTCATCCTCAGAAAAGTGGTGCATCTGTCCTTCTACACACTCTCACTATCTTCTTCTGACTGTTTCTGCACATTCTGAAGTCATTAGTGTAACTGGTTCTGTAAACAATATTTCACTCAAATCCACACCCATCTCTGTTGTTTAAACACTCAATAAAAATATAGAGTTCATATAGTCCATATACTTCATTTGGCTTTCAATTATGGAAATTTATTTCTATGAGTCAAACGACACTGTTTTTAAAGCCACCCCAACAACAATATGGAAAACAAACCAGGACTCTCCAAAGTGTAATTATAGAACAAGCACACCCTTGCATTAACCTGTACTTCAAGCTCCTTAAATAAGCCATGCACCAGGCAAGTCATGAGTCTATAAGAATTTCTGAAAGTGAAAGAAAGCATTAAATGTTAGTGTTTTACATTTTAAAACCAAGTGATTAGTGCTTGAACCCCATTGCTGCTCAACAAACTAAGAAACAAATAAATAAAAAAAACACTGACAATTATTTATATGATTTCTTTTTTATTTATTATTTTATTGTTCTTGTTGTGGCAGTTTGATTATATAGCACCTTACCCCCACTTCAATTACATACACAAAACACACAGGTATCAGCTTATTATGTAAATGACAAACAGGCCACAAATGTACAAACCACATGGAACAACAAACTACACATGTAAATGAAATAGTAGAGAATATGGGGGTGTAAATTAGATGAGTAGACTAGACAGCAGCAGATATGTATAGGCTCTGTGGGAGACAATTTCAGAGTTTTATTGCCAGTTTTGGATATCACCCAGAAGAGTCCAAACTATGTTTAGATGATTTGAATATACAAATGATATAATAGTGATACAGAAGTTCAATGTCAATTGGTTTGCTGAAATGCTAAGAATTTAAATCTGCCACTAAAAATGCTGTTGGGATTTTCAAGGCAAGATTATAGTGTTATGAAGAAAACGTAGAAGAATAAATAAAAAAAAAAAGAAAAAGAAAAAAAATATCTGTACACTAAGTACTATATGATTATTACAGAAATGTTAGAGTGGCTGTAAAAGACTGCCACATACATGATTCCATCTTGGAGGAATATATGGCTATATGTGCCTGGGTTCTGAAAGGTTCTCTACAGTGCTTCAGAAATTATTCAGAATCCTTTTTTTTTTCTCTAGTTTTGCAGCCGTATACTAAAATGATTTTTGCACTTGATAAAAGTGCGAAATCTACACTCTATAGAAGTAATTCAAATCATTTCTGCATAAGGCTGTAGCACAAAAAATGTGGAAAAAAGGAAGGGCTGTAAATACTTTCTGGGTGCACTTTATGGCAATGTTTAAATCAAAGCAACTGTCTACATATCGAAAAGAAGGATTTACTTTTTACCCGATTTTAGCTTGGGAAAGCTAAAGTGCATCCAGTACTTTATGCCACTGGTACAGGTGCTTAATGAGGGATGTAGCATCGCTGAAAAATAAAGCAGGGGCAAATGTAAATCTGTGTGTCATTGAAATAAAGGGGAAAAACTGATACTGTAACACTGGATAATTTTCGCTAGTGAGGCAAATAATTCATAAAGAGAATGAAACCTTTTATACCAATTACAGAAAGACAAGCAACAAGTAGATTGTGATAAATTGTGCCAAAGGTTGGCTAAGTTCAAGAAGGATAAGAATATTAAAGCCACGAATCTGTAGTGAGTGCTGCCTTAGTGCTATACAATGGATGAAAACCAGAGTGAAGACAAGGTGGGCTCGCAGATGGAAAGTTATAACTCATTCCATGACCTTAGCTACAAAAGGAGGATTCGATATGGGTCTGTAGTTGTTTAGCACAGTGAAATCTAGGCCAGGAGTCTTAGGAATAGGAATAACTCAATTTTCTTTAGTTCTAGCAGAATCCTACAGAAGCAAAGTGAACAATTAATGAGGATAATTTAATAAGAGAAAAGACCAGTAGATACAACATTAAGGCATACAGTTTTATTGTGAAAAGGCTTTAACACTTTACTGTAGGAACACTTCACTTGCCAGAGTGAGGATTCCTAGCTAATGGCTAATCGCCTGCAGGATATCACCACAGAGTGTAAATGCTTGCTACAGAGAGTAGGGAATATTTTAGGGATTCATAACAATTGATTAACCATCTTTCTGTATGAAAAAAATAAGATGGATGTTGACTTGGGTGGGTATGATTGATTCAACTCATTTGACTAGCCAAAAACTTCTTCTTTATCTTTCTGCTGCTCCCATTAGGGGTCGCCACAGCGGATCATCCGTCTCCATACCACCCTGTCCTCTACATCTGCCTCTTTTACACCAACTACCTGCATGTCTTCTCTCACCACATCCATGAACCTCCTTCTTGGTCTACCTCTTTTCCTCCTACCTGGTGGCTCCATCCTCAGCATTCTCCTACCAATATACCCCATGTCCCTCCTCTGCACATGTCCAAACCATCTCAATCTCGCCTCCCTCACCTTGTCACCAAAACGTCCAACATGCGCTGTCCCTCTAATAAACTCATTTTTAATCTTGTCCATCCTCGTCACTCCCAACGAAAACCTTAAAATCTTCAGCTCTGCTACCTCCAGCTCCGCCTCCTGCCTTTTACTCAATGCCACTGTCTCTAAACCATACAACATCGCAGGTCTCACCACAGCCCTATAAACTTTTCCTTTCATTTTTGCAGATACTCTACTATCACAAATCACTCCTGTCACTCTTCTCCACCCACTCCACCCTGCCTGCACTCTTTTCTTCACTTCTCTAACACACTCTCCATTACTTTGCACTGTTGACCCCAGGTACCTGAACTCCTCCACCTTCTCCACCTCTTCTCCCTGCAACCGCACCACTCCACTGCCCTCCCTCTCATTCACACACATGTACTCTGTCTTACTCCTACTGACTTTCATTCCCCTTCTCTCCAGCGCGTACCTCCACCTCTCCAGGCTCTTCTCAACCTGCTCACTACTCTCACCACAAATCACAATATCATCCGCAAACATCATAGTCCAGGGAGACTCCTGTCTGACCTCGTCCGTCAACCTGTCCATCACCACTGCAAACAGGAAAGGGCTCAGGGCCGATCCTTGATGCAGTCCAACCTTCACCTTGAACCAGTCTGTCGTTCCTACTGCACACTTCACTGCTGTCACACTGTCCTCATACATGTCCTGCACCACCCTCACGTACTTCTCTGACACATCTGACTTCCTCATACAATACCACAGCTCCTCTCTTGGCACTCTGTCGTACGCTTTCTCTAAATCCACAAATACACAATGCAGCTCCTTCTGTCCTTCTCTATACTTCTCCATCAACGTTCTCAAAGCAAATAAGGCATCTGTGGTGCTCTTCCTCGGCATGAAACCATACTGTTGCTCACAGATGGTCACCTCTTCTCTCAGCCTGGCTTCCACTACTCTTTCCCATAACTTCATGGTGTGACTGATCAACTCAATTCCCCTGTAGTTACTGCAGGTCTGCACATCTCCCTTATGCTTAAAGATCGGTACCAGCACACTCCTTCTCCATTCCTCAGGCATCCTCTCACCTTCCAAAATCTTGTTAAACAATCTGGTTAAAAACTCCACTGCCATCTCTCCTAAACATCTAATGTCATCTGGTCCAACCGACTTTCCACTCTTCATCCTCTTAATCACTGCTCTCACTTCCTCCTTACTAATCCTATCCACTTCCTGCTTTACTAACTCCACATCATCCAACCTTCTCTCTCTCTCATTTTCCTCGTTCATCAGCTGCTCAAAATACTCCCTCCATCTTCTCAACACACTCTCCTCACTAGTCAACACATTTCCATCTCCATCCTTTATTGCTCTAACTTGCAACACATCCTTCCCAGCTCGATCTCTCTGCCTGGCCAATCGGTATAAATCCTTTTCTCCTTCCTTAGTGTTCAACCTCTCATACAGCTCCTCGTATGCCTTTTCCTTGGCTTTCGCCACATCCCTCTTTACCTGCTGCCGCATCTCCTTGTACTCCTGCCTACTTTTCTCATCACCCTGTCGATCCCACTTCTGTTTTGTTAACCTCTTTCCCCTTATGCTCTCCTGCACTTCCTCATTCCACCACCACGTCTCTTTCTCTTCCTTTCTATTTCCAGATGTCATACCAAGTATCTTTCTAGCTGCCTCCCTCATCACTCCTGCAGTAGTTTCCCAATCATCCAGCACCTTTTCACCCCCACAAAGCCCCTGTCTGACCTCTTCCCTGAACCTCACACTACAGTCTTCCTCCTTCAGTTTCCACCATCTTATTCTTCTTTCAGTCCTCACTCTCCTCCTCTTCTTCTTCGCCTCCAAAACCATCCTACAGACCACCAATCGATGCTGTCTAGCTACACTGTCCCCTGCCAACACCTTACAGTCTCCAATCTCCTTCAGGTTGCATCTCCTACATAGAACATAGTCCACCTGTGTGCACCTTCCTCCACTCTTATAGGTCACCCTATGATCCTCCTTCTTCTTAAAATACGTATTCACCACTGCCATTTCCATCCTTTTAGCAAAATCTACCACCATCTGCCCTTCCACATTTCTCTCCTTTAGGCCATACCTACCCATAACCTCCTCATCACCTCTGTTCCCTTCACCTACATGCCCATTAAAGTCTGCCCCAATCACCAATCTTTCATTTCTAGGTACACCATCTACCACTTCATCTAATTCACTCCAGAATCTTTCCTTCTCCTCCATCTCACAGCCGACTTGTATAGCATAGGCACTGATGACATTTATCATCATCCCTTCAACTTCCACCTTCACGATCAACACCCTATCAGAAACTCTCTTCACCTCCACTACACTCTTACTGTACTCTTCCTTCAGAATCACCCATACACCATTTCTCTTTCCATCCACACCATAATAGAACAGTTTAAACCCACCTCCAATGTTTCTGGCCTTACTCCCTTTCCACTTAGTCTCCTGAACACACAACATATCTACCTTTCTCCTCTCCATCATATCAGCTAACTCTCTCCCTTTACCAGTCATAGTGCCAACATTTAAAGTACCAACCCTAACCTCTACTCTCCTGCACTTCTCCTTTCCCTGCCGTCTCTGTAGACGTCTTCCTCCTCTCCTTCTCCTCCTTCGGTCAACAGTAGCCGAATTTCCACTGGTACCCTGTTGGCTAACGATACCTGTGGCGGTCATTGTTAACCCGGGCCTCGACCGATCCGGTATGAAATTCTTATTCGTGACCCGCATATTTGATTTGGCACATGTTTTACGCTGGATGCCCTTCCTAACGCAACCCTCCCCATTTATCCGGGCTTGGGACCGGCACTAAGAGTGCACTGGCTTGTGCAACCCTAATGGCTGGGTTATTTGACTAGCCAAAAACATTACCTCAAAAATGCAGCTAAAAGAGAAACACACTTTGTTTAGGAAGAAGGATTATTGTGTCTAACTAGTCTGGCCTGTCTAACAGGGCTTACTCTGTGTGTGTGTGTGTGTGTGTGTGTGTGTGTGTGTGTGTGTGTGTTAATATGTATTTAATTCATTTGGTGCAGATTAAACACAGGTTTCTAGGACATGGCTATGAATTTTATAATCCCTTAGAATGTCTTGCTCAGGGTCCCAAATTGCCATTTATTTGTATATATTGAACATATTTAGTATATTAAATCTACCTATTGGCAGTGGTGGATGAAGTACACAAAGCATGTACTTGAGTTAAAGTAGAGATAAAGTAGGTAAAATATTACCGCAGTAAAAGTGCTTCCTTTAAACTTTCACTTGAGTAAAAGTATAAAAGCATTTGCCTTCAGATGTACTTAAATATCCAAGTACTATTATTTAATATGGCTATAATGTTCATATTCTCATTTTCATCACAAGACTCTTTCTTACTCAACTCAGTTTATGTGAAAAGACTCTGGTACTCTGAGCACATCGATCTAATAATAGAATGATAATGAGTTAAACACTGATTGATACCAAAACCTTCTTTTCAACCACTTAAAAAAAAAAAAAAAAACGCAAATAAGGCCACGGGTGTTGTGGCAAGTTAGAGTCAGAAGATTCTTCCATCATTCATTCCCCTTAAAATGTTCTGCTTGATGTTGCAATGACCCTGAACTGTATGTTTTTGCTAAGTAGATACCCCAAGCGACAATGGCGGTTCTAGCTTGAATGACGCACTGGGTGAACCATGCCATGACCTCTACGTCTGCCCCATTGATTAGTTTCAGCTTGTATAAACTCTTCTCTGCTTTAGCTACTGTCAACAGTGTTGGGCAGTAATGCGTTACTAGTAATGCGCTATTGTAACGCAGTTACTTTTGACAGTAACTAATACTGTAACGCATTACTTTTTAAATAAAGTAACTCTGTTACCGTTACCGTATGGTGCATTACCCGTTACTTTTTCAAATGAATTAATTTTGGCTGAAGTGTAGCCTACAGTCTAACCTGTTTACAGCAGCTACGCATTGTAGGTTTAGTGGATGCCAACCACTGTAAACACGAAGAAGACGCACTGAGGGCGTGTTTCCGTTTATTCAGGTCTGTGCGGCAGTAATGGCGAGTCAAGGCGAGAGCAAGACGAGTTTCTCAAAGTGGAAATATGCTCATTATTTCACTTTTGTTCAGCATAAAGACAAAAACTTTTTAGTCAAATATAAGCTGGTTCGAAGGTCGTATCTACTGCGATAAACAGCAACTCCAATCTGTCGAAGCACTTCCAGAAACTACATGCTTTGAGGAAGCTAAAAGCTAACCTGGTGTTATGTTGTACATTGTTGATAGTTTTCATACTTAAGCTGTGAAAGGAACATTTTTAAGAGCTCAGCACAACAGCTTTTATGATGCAGAAGCCACTTTAGTTTTTGATTCTGAATATATTATTCAGCTTGTTTTGTCATTTATTTCAGAAATTCTTGTGATATATTCAGTTTGTGCTGGTCTGACTTAAATAAAATAGTGTTTAAAAATTACTTTGTGTTTAATTCAGTTTTGTGTTTGTATAGACCATAACGCATAAAAGGGCCTTAATGGAAACATTAAAGAACGTTCTTTAAAAAAGTAACTAAAAAGTTACTTTTAACAGTAACGCATTACTTTTTGGTGTAAGTAATCAACAAAGTAATTGAGTTACTTTTAAATGAAGTAACTAGTTACTGTAACTAGTTACTATTTCTTAGTAACTAGCACAACACTGACTGTCACTGAATGAGTAAAACATATTCTCAGAGCAGTCCACAAATTTTGTATACATTTCTGATAGCTCCATTTCATGTATAAATATCACCCTAAACGCATTTATTACACAATTAAATACACATGCAATTGTGCACAATTTATCAAACTCTCATAACCAAGAAACATACAACTCCTTGGCTAATTGTAGCCATAAGATACATACAACATCTATATCCTTATAAATATATATCTTTTAAATTAGCCTTTTAAGCTGCACTGGAAATTCCCCTTATTGAACTCAGTTCAGGACCTATTTAGTACAATCACAGAAAACCACTAATAAGTTAGGTTGCAACTGTATTGTTCCAAGCTACACACATTATGTTAAACTTCATACTATAAATTATAATGTTATGCAAGCTAAAAGAAATATTGAAAGCATAATCAAGCAACACAGCATAAGTAATATACAGTTATTAGCCTATTTCATTAAAAGCATTAGCCTTTACTATCCTCATAACAACATGAGCTGCATACACAACTTTATCTTTTGCATGCCCCCCCCCCCCTACTTCTTTCCTCTTTTTCCTGAATTGGGCTCCAGAGGGTTTAGACTTTTTATGTCATCCATAATTTTAATTTGGATTCAGCTTTCCTTAATGACGTGACGTCACTCCAGATCTTGTCAGTTCTCCCACTGGAAACACTGAAGACTGTTGTGACGTCACCCAACCCCCACCTCTCCTTTCTGAGTGTATGAATGAGGGAACTTTTCTGGGTGGTGAGTGCACACTCCGAGTCCTGACCAGGTTCATTGACCGTGACGTGATATAATAATTTTTAAATAATTATAACGTGATAAAATGATGTTTTTTTCTTTCTTTTTTTCTTTTATTTTTTTACCTGGCAAGATGCTGCTCTGATAAAACAGAGCATGCGCTCTACTCTAATTAGTGGCTTGCTGCATGCTTAACTAATTTGTATCCAATCATAAATAAAAAGGAACGACTAATTTTTCAAAATGTAGTTGAGTAAAAAGTACGATAGTTGACTTTGAAATGCAGTGAAGCTACAGTAAAAGTCTCACTAAACAAAAAAATATGAGTAAAATGCAGATACGCGAAAAAGCTATTTGAATACAGTAACGGATTCTATTTACTTTGTTACTGTTTACCACAGCCTATTAGCTAAATACTACAACCCCAATGCCAAAAGGTTGGCACACTGGAAAAATGTAAATAAAAACAACATTTTGGAACTAATTAGGTTATCTGGCAACAGGTCAGATGATTGGATATAAATAGTGTATCTTAGGAGGCAGAGTCATTTAAAACAGTCATACTTCTGTAATAAAAATAACTGCATGGGCTTATTAATACCTCCATAAATCATTGTCTGTGAACACAGTTTGCGATGTTATCCACAAATGCAGGTTAAATCACTATCATGCAAAGAAGAAGGCACGTGTGAACATGATCCAGAAATGCTCCCAAAACCTCAGCAACTGGTTTCCTCAGTTCCCAGATGTATGACATGTGTATGGACAGAAGACATATTGCTACTCAGTGGTAAACATGGCCCTGTCCCAGCTTTTTGGAGACCTGTTGCAGCCATCAAATTCAAAATGACCTATTTTTTTTCCTTAAAATAGTATATGTTCCCAGTTTAAACATTTGATATGTTTTTATTTATTGTTTTATTGTGAATAGAATATTGATTTATGAGATTTGCAAATCATTGCATTGTTTTTATTTACATTTTATACAGTGTTCCAAGGTTGTAAATTTACCTCATGTTCACTTCCCTTACCACTCCTTCCATAACATAATTGCCCAAAAGTATGTGGACACCCAATCATCACAATCAGATGCGTTTGTTAAACTATGCTTAACAAAAACATGGGTCCCACACAATTGCACTTTTCTGTTTTAACAGTCTCCAGTCTTCTGGGAAGGCTTTTTACTAGGTTTTGTAATGTGGATATACTGTAGGGATTATGCCCATCCAGCCACAAGAACATTAGTCATGTCAGACACTGATCTTGAACAAGAAAGTCTGATGTGGTCAGGTCACTCAAGTGACACACCAGCATTGGCAAACATGGTCTTTATGGTCATTGTTTGTTCATGGAGTTGTATCAAGAAGTATCATAATTCTTTTTAAAAGTTTGGGGATGGCCCACATATAGGGGTGATATTCAGTTGTCCACAAACACTTAGCTATTTAGTTTTTTTGTTTGCCTGTCTAACTTCAATGGTAAAGTCAGCCATAGCATTATTTCACTACAGTTACTGGAAGCACTCACCAAGGTTTAGTATTGCAGACTGTGTGTGTGTGTGTGTGTGTGTGTGTGTGTGTGTGTGTGTGTGTGTGTGTGTGAGTGTGTGTGTGTGTGTGTGTGTGTGTGTGTGTGCGTGTTCGTGTGTATATGTATATATATATGTAAATGAGTAGATGTTAGAGATGATACTGTGCTGACCTAAAGAGTTTGGCCGAATGTATGCAGTTACTTTTGAACAACATTGCCATGTCATCCCATATACATGCTTGGCCATGTTAATTATTCATCCCTTCTTCATTTATTCATCAGACGCTCCACCGAGGGAGAGAGATGGAAATGACCAACCAGAGCTCGTGTTACCCCAAGCTTTTAACTATGGGTGCAATGAAATGCAGTGAGGCTCTCAAGATTAGAAAAGACATACACACCTAAACTGTGTCACATGCCCCCCCTTTACACACACACACACACACACACACACACACACACACACACACACACA
>JAAIIK010000007.1:8046773-8071773 GCA_014706435.1 Silurus glanis
CCATACCCCACACGGTCACTTATGGACACTTTACACCACACCATACCGCACACGGACACTTATGGACACTTTACACCACACCAGACTGCACACGGACACTTTATGGACAATCAAAAACCATGCTTAAATTGTTTACTGTGGTTTACTGTTTAACTGCACACTGCCATAAGCATTTTTTGTGTATGTATATATATATATATATATATACATATATATCCTTATATCCTTATATATTCTTATTTTTTATATATTTTTTTATACTTTATTTATCTGCCTTCTTTTTCTTTGTTTTTATTTTTATTCTCTTTTTTCACCCAATTTTATTCCCTAATGCCGGACCGTCGTAAAAAGCATTTCACTGCATGTCGTACCCTGTATGTATGTGTATGTGACAAATAAAATTTTATTTGATTTGATTTGATTTGCTATATATTATAACTAGCTGAAAGTACCCGTGCTTCGCTACGGAAGGCAGAACGCTAAGCAATATGGCAATAAGCAGTAAGCACTGAGCAGGACTGGATGATCAGAGATCAGAACGTAACGTCAACAAATAACGTACTACCCCTTTGTAGTACCGATACAGGGCAAACTACTTTGAAAATAATTTTTATCGTGCATCTAACATCTAATAAGAAACAATGTAGTAAGTTTCATTAGGATCCGTGCTGTTATTTCGAAGAATTTACAATGCGTGAGAAATCACGTTTTTCGCGATTTCTTGCAAGGAGGAATGGGCAAAGATTTCAGTCTCTCGATGTGCAAAACTGATAGAGACATACCCCAAGCGACTTACAGCTGTAATCGCAGCAAAAGGTGGCGCTACAAAGTATTAAATTAAGGGGGCTGAATAATTTTGCACGCCCAATTTTTCAGTTTTTTATTTGTTAAAAAAGTTTGAGATATCCAATAAATTTCGTTCCACTTCATGATTGTGTCCCACTTGTTGTTGATTCTTCACAAAAAATTACAGTTTTATATCTTTATGTTTGAAGCCTGAAATGTGGCAAAAGGTCGCAAAGTTCAAGGGGGCCGAATACTTTCGCAAGGCACTGTATAGATGAAGATGATAATTTGCCTATACTACCTTCTTATAACGAGATGAACTGCATGCACACCTTTATCTTTTGCACGTTTTCCCCTTACTACTTTGCTATTTTTTTCTAAAATGGACCCCTAAGGGTTTAGATATTTTTTGTAATCAATTAAAGCATGTTACGGTTATTATGAAAAAAGAAAAAAAAAGGGGAAAAAAACGATTGCTTTTTCCTTTACGTCGGACGTAAAACAAGTTTAAAATGGAGCGCGAGCTCGACCCTGATTGGTGGATTGCTGAGTGATTGACCAGTTAATCACAGATGTTCAGTTTTTATCCACTCATAAATAACAAGAAACGACTGATATTGCGAAATGTAGTTGAGTAAAAAGTAAGATATTTGACATTGAAATGTAGTGAATTTAAAGCAAAAGTCTCTCCAAACGGAAATACTTGAGTAAAGAACAGAACTACTTAAGTACAGTAACGAATTACATTTACTTCGTTACTGTCCACCACTGTAGAAATGGTACAAAGCTAAGTGATTAATTGGCAGAAAAATTATTTTGGTCACCTAAAAATTAATAATAATGTACAATACAATTCAGAGTTATACAGAAAGTCCTTTTTTCAAGGAAGAAGTAATGTGTTAACACCTTACAGCTGTTCTGCAGCAATGGAAGTAATTTAAGGCTTGAAAGTTTTGCTAACGATTCCTACCGGTTTTCCAACTTCTGCTGAAACTTACAAACCCTGTGTCTGTATAAAAGCAGCGTTGACTGTGTTACTACACCCTTTTTTAACAATATTTGAACAGTATTGTACCTGAATATTGCTCAAATAATGGTGAGAAATAAGCAATTAACAAAGAAAGACAGGCAGACCATTAGAGCCCTTTAAAGTGTAAGCCTTTCCTTTAGAGAAATTGCAGAAAAAAACCTGGATGTCAGTGACTACAGTTTCCTAGCCCATGAAAAAGACATTTGGAAACTGGGGGAGAGGATGTGGTCTGGCAGACCCAAGGCCACAAACGAACCAGAAGACAAGTTTCTGATAGTCAACAGCTTGCATCTCACAGGATAAGAGCTTTAAGCACAGCTTAAGACTGGTTAAAGTATCCAAGTCTCAGTCAGTTTTAACCATGAAGAGAAGACTTCAAGCTGAAGGTTTAACAGGTTGAATGGCAGCAAGAAAAAAATGCTAAGATGACAAAATTAGAAAAAGAGGTCTGCCTGGGCCATGAAGTACTGCAAGTAGACTACTAAAGACTGGAAGAAAGTTTTACAGACCAATGAATTAAATTATAAAATCTTTGTTTCATGCAGGGTTTTTATTTGTTGTCAAGTAGGCGAAAGGATGGTTCCTTGGTGTGTGACACTAACTGTCAGACATGGAGGAGGAAGCGTGATGGCCTGGGGCACTTTTTGCTGGAACAATGACCCAAACCTACTATCACAGCATTTTGCAGCACCCTCTGGAATAAGTCTGGTTGACCAGGGTTTCATCCTACAGAAAGATAATGATACCTCCAGCCTGTGTCAGAGCTACCTTAGAAGAAAAAATACATTAGGTCTCCACACTTAAAGCCCTTCAAGCCGGTTTGGGAGGAACTGGACAGAAGGCTGAAAGCAAACAAAACCATTGCAACATATTTGTGGGAATTTCTGCCACAGTTACAATCATGTCACTCTTAGAATAACTGCTTTCCAATACACATTTCTGTCTGTTGTATTATTTTACTTTTGAAATGAGCAAATGTAACCAGTGGCAATTATCTTGATAGATGTGAAGCAATGATCAATGTCTCGCTGCTTGGGAGATGGAGGAGTTGGAGGAACAAGTTGCCTTGGTAACAGAAAGGTCTTGCATGCTTGTTTCGAGCTGCAAATTAGGTTTTTTTGTGGCAAACTGAATTTGTGTCTGATAAGTAGTCCAGTGGGTGAGTTTCCATCACCTCAGTGCTTTATGCAGATTGAGTGAAAAGACAGCTCATGGTAGAAGAGAGAGTACTGTGTTTGCCAGTAAAATAACATACTTATTTAGGGCATTGGGCACCTTATATCCAAACAGGATGATCACTAAACACATTAGAAATTCTGCTATAAATGAGAATTATTTTTACCTACTAATCATAACCACAACTTGGTGAAACCGAAAACAAAGCTCTCGAGACTGGCATTGTGTGCTTGGTCTAACACTCATTTTTTATTTTTATTTTGGTGCATTAGAAGATGCCAAGAGTGATCACGCCCCAGGTTATGTCATGTGCTAATTACATAACAGTCGAAGTCCAACAATCACACATTGCCATGTGATTCTGTAACATTTGATTTCCAGTAGTTTTGTTTCATGAGGCTTTATTCTATCTTATCAGGGTAATCTCACCACCGTTTATCCAAGATACTATTCGTCCTGTTCGTTAAAATTCCCTAGAATGTAAACGGACGATGTTTGGTGAAGGCTATGCATCACCACATATTAAGTTCTTACAATGCTATTATGACATCTTTACCTTGCTGTTAGCACCTCAAATGTCTGATGGAACTATTATGGGATGGTTTCAATAAAAACATATTATGCTTCAAATCCCCTAGGCTTACTTTGCCTGCAATATATATAGTGTGTACAAAATGAAGGTCACACTTATGGAAAGCTGTTCACCAAAGTGGCAAATTCAGTAGATTAAAGTAGATCTGAGACTTCAGTGAATGACATTAGGGCTCCATCTTGTGGTAAAAATGTGTCATTCATCCCATGATTTGTATTGTATCTTTCCATGGGCTTTGCCATTGGTGCATGAACCATTGGTATGCATAACCACAAGGCAGTCTCAAGAACAGACTGATGCATTCCATATTAACCATCGTGCCCAATTTCATAAACAAATCATTTGCTGCTTACTGCAATAAGAATGTGTCATCATAAAAACAATAGCTGCTATGAAATTTATTGGCACAGAATACACACAATAATAGGTTTGACATATTTGGGGAGCCAAAATATAGTATTAGTTCTGAAGAAAATAGATTTGCTTATATATGCCATAGTCTTTAGTGTTTGGGGATATTTTCTATAAATTTCAGGTGATACGGCCTGTTGTTGTACATTGTTACAGAACTAGACAAAAAGCCATCAGGGAAAATGTGCTTTGTAACATTTCATCCTCTCGTGTCACCATGGCTCCGATCCCTTGTTGCTTGGCAACGCTGTGCTCCTACAAAGTGAGGCGAATATGGATGACTTATACATTTTGAAGACTGGACAATCACCACATTTTATAAAATGGTCATTGCAGCAAGATCTTTCATGGTAAATAATGGTAATATAGTAACAGATTATAAATGTAGGGTGGGGTAAAATGTACCTTTAGAAGAGACATGGATAGTTTCTGTTTTCTGGTTAATCAAATACACAAAACAGAAAGCTACTTCATGCAGAACAAGTTCAATAAATAAAGTATAACGACAAAATGTACATGTTGACTTGGAGACAAGTCCTTTGCATGGTGTTATTTATGCACACAAACATTTGGTATTTTTGCATGGCCATTTTAATTATTAGCATGTTTTTGCAGAAAGTAGGCAAATAATTGAGAGTAAAGCCACACAAATATCAAAAGAACATAATGCAAAGCCACATTTATGTATTGCTTTGTTACTTGTTTTTAATTCATGTGTGTTTTTGCCCTTGTCCATAATTTCTTGGCTTATTGTATACTTCAGATTCAGAACCAGAGTACTTCATTGATCCTGTAGGGAAATGTAATTTAATTTAATTTATTTGTTTATTTATTTACTGTGGCTGAGTGTCTGTCTCCTATTTTTCTGACAGTTCAGGTCCCAGCCCTGACAGAAATAAAACATGCACAAGGTATTACTTGCCACCCAGGAGGCTACTATTCTTTTAAGCTGCAGATAATGTCTGTCCTCTCAGACAGAGCCCTAATCTATTATATGACACTCTGTAACTACTGGAAAGTTCTCAGTCACTTACTTCACCTTTGCAGAGAAATTTAAGATGGTCTTCAATCACCCCAACAGTGACCATGAAGAATCTAAATAACTACTAAGCCTCCAACAAGGCAGTTGCAGTGTGGTGGACTTTGCCATTCAGTTTCACACCATTAGGTTGGGAATTGGATAGAACAGCAAATTACTTATGGCTGTACCTGATGCCAGATGCCTCCTGTCCTGAATGTTGTCATCTCCTACCCTCTCTGCTCCTCTATAGATTCGGTTGATCTGGCTCCATGCTCTATCTGCCTTGAATGTATGTTTGCATGCCTATGGTTTTTTTTTTATTTATATTGGTGTTGTGATAAAAAAAAAAAAAAAAAAAAAAAAAAAAAAAATGTAAGAACTTCTATTAAATGGCAAACATCATCCAATTATTTATTTATCTTATTCATTTACTAGTCCAAATTCTTATTTTTTACATACTACACAGGCCTATTTTTTCAACATTGGAGGCATCTAGTGGACACCTAAAACCTTGAGAAATATCTTTTCTAAAATTAGAGCTGTTAGAATCTATTAAACTATTACAATGATATTTAACATTGTTTTTTTGATTTTGAGATTTGCCTAATATCTGTCAGCTTTAACAGCTTTCATAGATAAATGCAGTCTACATTTAAACAGTATCCAAAAGCTACTGTTTTTATAATAGTATTAATTTTATTGTTAGTTATAAATATCAGTATTCATTAGTCTGTATCCAAGTCATTATTTCTGTCTTTATTTTATTTTCTAAGACACACAATGTCACCTTCAAATGAACTAAAATTCTGATTTATCTCAATATTATTTACTAGTTATGAAGGCTAACAAACAAGAGATATTTAAGTATTAAAAGATATATTACAATTATTTGTTCAGTGATGTTCTGAAAATGCTTTATAAGCAATAAACAGTATAAAGACTCAACAGAGGATCCAAAAACAGAATCTATTGTATACAAAGCATCTACAGAATCTAAGGTGACTTTAGCAACTAGGAGGATGGATGTAATTTAAACACTCAACTAAAATGGCTTAGGACTGCGTTTTGCATGAACAGTTCTGGATTTAAGGACCATCACTGAACAGCACACCTCAACAATCACAGATCTATATAATGTGGACATGCCACCCAGATGAGGATGGGTTCCCTTTTGAGTCTGGTTCCTCTTAAGGTTCCTTCCTCTTGCCATCTCAGGGAGTTTTTCCTTGCCATTTTCACCACAAACTTGCTCATAATAGATAAACTTATAGGAAGTGACATATAAATTCGAATTTTATAACATATTTATATCTGTAAAGCTGCTTAGGGACAGTGTTCATTATTGTAAAATAAAGCTGAATTGAATTGGTACATTTATTCTCCTCGCGTGCAGTAGGTGGCAGTAAAAACCTCTTAATGTGCAAACCAGCACAACAAAGCAAAAAGACTGGGAAGTGTTATAAATGTGTTAGCAGTGCAGTTTTATGACTTTCTTGGTCGTTTATTGAATATTTATCGCATTTTTCTGACAAAAGCCCACGCTTTCTTCTCATATCCACAAAAAATATATATCCCGCAACGATCAACGCAACTTCAGAACTTGTTAGCTAGCAGTGTTTGCTAGCTTTGTCTGGCTACGTCCAGAATCACAAGCAGGTCAATCTAGCCGAGTATGGCCGAGAACGCAAACAGTGCAGCAGGTCTTCCTCCAGGAGATCCTCAGCTAATCGCGCTAATCGTGGAACATCTGAAGAACCGCGGTGTTTTCGACGAGTTCAGAAGGGACTGCCTGGCAGACGTGGACACCAAGGTGAAATTTTGCTGACAAGCTAGCATTATAGCTCAGTGTGACTAGCTAGCATCAGCGAGGTGCTTATGCTAACCAAATAAAATGTAACTATGGAACTCCACTGGCTACAAAATGTACCGTTTGGCACGTTTCGTTACATAAGATGACTTTTTTTTTTCTAAATGTGATATTTGTTATGGTGCTTTTTATTATCTGTATGTGATCACATTGATATTTCAAGCCAGGCGTCGTTGTGAAGTCATAACTCGGAATGACGTCATAAAAACCCGATGAGTAAAGTTTAGGAAATTGACCTTCAATATGAGCACAACTTTATGGACAATTTTAGAGTTAACCAACTCACGTGTCTGTATACTGAATAAGAGATTCAAAACTGGCATAATGTAATTTATTGTAGAAAAGTGCTGCTTTTGGTACAGTGGTTCTCGTGACCGCCTGATTAAACATGCGGTAAACTCCAGGTTCAGGACACTAGACAACTTTCCGAGTAGGAAATCTAGGGTTTTTTTTCCTGGTAGGAAATTCTGAATGAGAAATGTCATAACATCTCAGGCAGGACCACCTTCGGACACCCCATCATTAAATGCCACTATAAAGGCAAATTGAACTTTACCAAAGTGACTTAAATGACAGAAAAATCACAGCAGCTGTTTGAACAAACTGAACTCCATCAAAGCATTTACATTAAGATTCTCTCATAATGTTGATTATTGACCAACTGAGAGACAAACACGTGGGCAATGGTCCATTTTGAAATGTTGATGTCATTAGCCTGTATCCAAGTCATTATTTTTTGTCTTTATTTAATTTACATTTTTATTTTCTAATCCACACAATGTCACCTTTAAATGAACAAAATATCAGATTAATCGCAATATTATTTACTAGTTATGAAGGCCAACATACGAGATATATTTCAGTATTAAAAGATATAAAGTGCAACCTCGATCCTCGCGGGGGTTACGTTCTATGACTCCTCACGTGTAACAAAAAATTGATGGTTCCCTTTTCAAGGGGAATTGTACATGTACGGTACTGTAAACTCAACAAAAATTGTAAATTACGTGTCATAACTTTTTTTTTTTACTACTTTAAATGAATAATACAATAATAAAAAAGTTTTTCAAACATTTTTATGTAATTTATTAGTTTTGAAATGTTACTCCGGACTGTCAGATTTTTCGCGAGTTACTCTCAGTCCAGTTCCAAATAAAAAGTCACGAACTAGCCAGGTCGTGAGTGTCAAGGTTGCGAGTATCGAGGTTCCACTGTATTACAATTATTTGTTCAGTGATGTTCTGAAAATGCTGCATAAGCGATAAACAGCATAAAGACTCAACAAAGGATCCAAAAACAGAATTTATTGTATACCAAGCATCTACAGAATCTAAGGTGACTTTAGCAACTAGGAGGATGGATGTAATATAAACACTCAACTAAAATGGCTTAGGACTGCGTTTTGCATGAACAGTTCTGTATTTAAGGACCATCACTGAACAGCACACCTCAACAATCACAGATCTATATAATGTGGACATGCCCCCCAGATGAGGATGGGTTCCCTTTTGAGTCTGGTTCCTCTTAAGGTTTCTTCCTCTTGCCATCTCAGGGAGTTTTCCCAGTGTTCCAGGCATAGTCTCTGGATCCACCACAATCCTGAGTAAATAATTATTGAAAGATGAACAATAAGTGCTTTACATCTATAGATCAAATTGTTAATAGCTGTCTAAGTCAGGATAATGACAAAAAAAATTTAATTGATCAATAATAAACTGAACTGCATTACATACCTGTCCATACATCTAAGTGATTTTTCATGGTGAATGTTAAAAAAACAAAAACAAAACACCATTGTTCAAATGTATAATAAATTGATCTGTCTTCTGTTTTAGCCAGCTTATCAGAATTTACGGCAGAAGGTGGACAACTATGTAGCTAATCACCTGAGCACGCAGGAGTGGAGTCCCTCCATCAACAAAAACCAAGTGCGCAACGGGCTGCGACAGAGCGTAGTGCAGTAGGTCAAGAGTTAAAGTCTTGGTTTCCAGTTAAATGTGTTTTTAGTCTAAATAAAATGAAGATGCATGCTGCAGTGTACTTCACAGTTCAACTAACCGATAATGAAAAAAAAAATATTTTTTTTTTAAAATCAAATTAAAAAATATATATATTTTTTGTAAAAGCAGGTCTCGTGATTCATGAGGTTATCACTTCATGTGGCAGGATTATCTGTTCCTCTAATGGTTTTAAAGCAAAAAAAAAAAAAAAAGACTGAAAAATTAATTTATAATGACTAAATCATGACTTTATAGATAAGCTGAATGGATGTGATGTAAATGAAGCAAGTGATGGATACACATAGCATCTCACTCAATACTCCGGCAGTGATGCATTATTTATAAACTACATTTCAGACTGATTTGAACCCACAGGTGGCTTATGAGTTGCTAACAGCAGAAGAGCAGGAGCATTGCTATGACTCAGTGCTTAACCAGCTGTCAATATAAACATACAGAGGACACACTGCACTCTTGGCACAGTAATATGGTTAAGGTTTTATGCTTAATAGCATCTATTTTTGCTCAGGATTTTACTACATGTGCTATAAATCAGTCAGTTTAAATCTGCTATGGTTGTTCAACACTAATGTAGATGTGCAATAAATAGTAACAGCACTATGTATAAAGGACATTTTTCAAACAGTTTTTAAATAAGTATTTAAACAATTTTGGAACCATCAATGTACCAGAAAAATAAAATACAACATATTATTCATAACATTTTTTGGTATTGTATGAGGAAGTCAGGTGTGTCAGAGAAGTATGTGAGGGTGGTGCAGGACATGTATGAGGACAGTGTGACAGCAGTGAAGTGTGAAGTAGGAACGACAGACTGCTTCAAGGTGGAGGTTGGACTGCATCAAGAATCGGCTCTGAGCCCTTTCCTGTTTGCAGTGATGATGGACAGGTTGACGGACGAGGTCAGACAGTGAGATTGTGATTTGTGGCGAGAGTAGGGAGCAGGTTGAGAAGAGCCTGGAGAGGTGGAGGTATGCGCTGGAGAGAAGGGGAATGAAAGTCAGTAGGAGTAAGACAGAGTACATGTGTGTAAATGAGAGGGAGGGCAGTGGAGTGGTGCGGTTGCAGGGAGAAGAGGTGGAGAAGGTGGTGGAGTTCAGGTACCTGGGGTCAACAGTGCAAAGTAATGGAGAGTGTGTAAGAGAAGTGAAGAAAAGAGTGCAGGCAGGGTGGAGTGGGTGGAGAAGAGTGACAGGAGTGATTTGTGATAAAAGGGTATCTGAAGAGAGAGAAAGGGAAAGTTTATAGGACTGTGGTGAGACCTGCGATGTTGTATGGTTTAGAGACCGTGGCATTGAGTAAAAGACAGGAGGTGGAGCTGGAGGTAGCAGAGCTGAAGAAGTTAAGGTTTTCGTTGGGAGTGACGAGGATTAGAAACAAGATTATTATTATTATTATTATTATTATAGGGACAGCCCATATAAGACGTTTTGGAGACAAAGCGATGGAGGCGAGATTGAGATGGTTTGGACATGTGCAGAGGAGGGACATGGGTTATATCGGTAGGAGAATGCTGAGGATGGAGCTACCAGGAAGGAGGAAAAGAGGAAGACCAAGGAGGAGGTTTATGGTTGTGGTGAGGGAAGACATGCAGGTAGTTGGGTTGAAAGAGGCAGATGTAGAGGACAGGGGGGAATGGAGATGGATGATCCGCTGTGGCGACTCCTAATGGGAGAAGATTATTCATAAAATTTTTATAAACTTGTCAGTGTGACTGTGACGGTTAACTTGTTACAGTTCCAGATCTCTGAAGTGATATTTCCACTTGCCTTATCTACAAGCATATTGTAAAATATAAGGATACATATTATCTTGTGAACCTATATTCAAACCGAACGTTTTGGAAAACGATTATTCAAATGAACCAAATAAATCATGAAAGTAGCCAAGCACTAATTTTCCTTAGCAACTGTTTAAAAAAAAAAATAAATTCTGCGACCACAATCCTCAATATCCTTAAAAATCATACTGCTTTACTTCCAATAGGCCAGGGGTCGGCAACTTTAAACACTCAAAGAGCCATTCTGACCTGATTTTCACAGAAAAGAAAACTCTGCGAGCCACAAAACCCTTTTGAAATCTAAAATGAAGATAACACTGCATATGTCGGGGTTTTTTTTACTTTTATGCTATGTATAAAAAAAAAGCTATAGTGTGTTGCAATTATGAAATCAATGAAGTGCTACAGAGAAAACGAAATTTTATTTCTGCATGCAACGAAAAACATTCTGAACTTCGAAAAAAAAGACACTGGGTTTAAGGTTACTTTCAAATAAAATACTCAATGTCTATTTGAGTCCTCTTCATATTTATGCCAAACTCAAATTATCCACCTACAGCAAACCAAAAATGCTGTCTGCTTCTGTGTGCCGTCATCCTTTTATGGTGTGTACCGGAGCGTGCAGTCAATCGCGTACCGGCGGGTGTCGCACATTGGCTTATTTTGAGCGACCACAATTTAAACACGTTTTATCACAAGTTACAAGTTCACCATAATTCAAATTTAGAATTACATAATTTTTTTTTTAAACTAACGAACTAAAATAAATAAAAAATAAATGCTCATTATTTATTTTCAAAAGATGCAGCAGAAGGATGAAAGAGCCACATTGCCGACCCCTGCATTAGGCAAAAAAAAAAAGAATAAACCTGTAATATACTGTGTACTATAAGAAAAGAGGTCTTGGACACCTCCTACAGGTACTGTTTAGTATTGGTGCTTTCAGCTGAAGTATAATATTAACTGCAGGAAGTTTTCCACAATTCGCCCAGGTCTGGAATGTTGGAGTCGGGTGTGGACCGAATTATAACTCAGGTGGTGGATCCTAAGCTGAACCATATTTTCCGGCCACACATTGAGAAAGCTATCCATGACTTCCTGGCCTCTGAGAAAAAAGAAGAGTCGAATTCATCGACTGAGACGGAGCAGCAGGATGCTGGTAGCAACACCACCACAGCAAAGACACAATAAGGTGAAAGTTTACTTTTAGGAATAATGCTTATGAGATGTTTGTTAGATTTCAGTATTGACTCAAACCTGTTTCACACAGGTTTTATCATTCAGGTGCCATGCGATGCCAGTTGTGCTTCTTGGGGATTATGAGGGCCTGGAGCTTCAGGGCCATTAACTGAGGAACTGCACCAAAACTGGAATTACACTTTGCATGGGAACATGTTCAGAGTGAGCTGGACAGGCATTGTGTGTGTGCATATGTAAAGAATAAGAGAAGGAAATAATCTTTGGCCTATGCACGATATACGTGTAAAATCATCCATAAAGAGAACATGGGTGAAAGAAGAATGGAGTATCTTAGTTGAATGATGTCATGTAAATGAATAGTTTTTGTGACGAGGACTTCGAACACAGTGATATTTCACATTCGTGACGTGCTTTCTTTCCTTCTTTCCCCCGCTTGTAACAGGGTACACAGAGACTCAGCTTCCGCGAATAAATATTATATACGGGAATTGCCTCCATCATTTTATCATTGTATTTTAAAAGTATTCTGTTAGATTCCATCTTGTTGTGGGAACCACACAAATTAATGTCTGGCTTACGGCCTACTGGTGCATTTATCCCGGCTTCCTTGTGGTGATGACATACTGAAGAAGATTCTTCTTTTTTTTTCTGTTCACAACTGGACATTAAGATTTTTTTTTCCTTTCAGAATTTCTTTTCTTTCACAACTGGACATTAAGCAGAGTGAGTGCTTAGGAAAGGTCACTGTGTTCTCTAGAACTCATACACGGTGTCAAGTGATGGAATCTGTTTGGGAATGAAAGCTGTTAGCACTCTAAGCTAAACCCATTGCTGTGGTAAAGCCTTCCGCTAAAGTTTTTTTTTTCTTTATAGACGGGACATAGTGTTCTTCCCCTAGGATGATGGTCTACAAGTTTGTCTTGTTTACGTTTTTCAGCTCCGTTCTCCTGCAAATGTAACTCAGTCTAACATTTAGCAGTCATGTGTCCTCAGCTACACATTTTGAGCTAATAAAATGTTTTCTTGGAATAAAAAGAATAAAGTTTATTTTAGGAAGTAAAATATGGAAAACTAATGCAATGCTAATAACTGACATTTTCCTTTTAAATTAAAATATATAGAGAAATAATTGATTGGAAACTAAAATAGATTATATTCATACGTTGCTATTTTAGCATCTGTGTTGGATATCAAAAGTCTACACACCCCTGTTAAAATAGCAGGCTTTTTTTTACCTTGATAACCAACAACAAAAAAAAAAGGTACAATATAGGTGGTATGATATCCATTGTACTTCTCATATATGGGTTTAATTGTTATTTTTCAAAATGTACTAAAAGTGCATGTTTACTGTTTACAATTGATCATGCACTATAGCACACAATGTTCCAAGTATCGTTTAGAGCACAGTGTTGCACCACCTGGCAATTAGGCCTCACGGCTCAACATTTTTAGCCTCTATTGTGTTCAGCAGAAAAATGTTCATCAGAATATAAACCATGCCTGAGCCAAGAATGATCTCAGATTTTCTGTACTGGATTGGTCGTATGACTGCTGCCCAAGTCCTGAAACTGGTGTTAACGATATTTTGTCTCTCTTTCCCCATCTGGAGAACCTGATCTGATCCACTAGCTGAAGGCTACGTTAAGGGGAGAGGAGGATGCTTGTGCTCACTGATTGCATTTTTCACCACTAAAAATGCAACTCCTTTCTTCAAAATAGTATAATTGGAAAAAAAAATTTAAACATGATTGCTATTGGGAATTTTGCCATCCGCATGTATTTACAGTATGTTGTGTTTTCACTTATCTGTTGGGGGATCTATTCCCTGTGTATCAGGCTTCTACTTTGTGTGTTTTCTCTACAGACTTTATAATCCTATTTGCATCATGTGGATTACTTTGGGAAGAAGGCAAGACAAGGGAAGCATTATGATGCTTTGGGCAGGACATAATAAAAATCGTCTCGCCCTCATCAGCTCATTTAGGTAAATACAACCTCATGGCAATAAGACATTACATATTATTATTTATCATTATTTATATTGTCATTATTTATTTGACAAAAATAAAGCCCAAATCAAATCACAGGACCTGGGCAACTTGCAGTTATATAGTTTACCATGAACTCCACTGTATACCAAAGTATTCCAGAGTCAAATGTGAGGCCATAAGTCTGACAGCTAAAACTGGGTCGTTGATCCCAATCACACTAGCAAATCTACAATAGAATGGCTGAAAACGAATACAATCATGGTGAAACAAAAAGCCCAGCACGTCCAAACCTTACCCTGATTGAAATACTGTGGCAGGACCTTAAGAGAGCTGTGCATAACAAATGCCTCCAAACTTTAATGAACTGAAGCAACATTGCAAACAACAGTGAGCCAAAATACCTCCACAGTGATGTGAAAGACGGATAGTCACACACGATACAATTACAAGGTAGTGTTGCGACAGGTGTTTCAACAAGCTATTGAATCATACGGTGTACTAAGTTTTTTACACATGGTTTCTCCATTTCAGCTTGATTTTTGTTCAAATAAATATTGTGTAAT
The DNA here is from genome assembly GCA_014706435.1 of Silurus glanis. NCBI lineage: Eukaryota > Metazoa > Chordata > Actinopteri > Siluriformes > Siluridae > Silurus > Silurus glanis. The sequence goes on from JAAIIK010000007.1 coordinate 8,061,215, forward strand.
ATGTTATGTTGATAAGGATTGGAAATGTAAAATATTGAATTTAAAGGGGTACTTTTATTTTCACATCTCTCTCTCTCTCTCTCTCTCTCTCTCTCATTTATATATATATATAATGTGTGTGTGTGTGTGTGTGTGTGTGTGTGTATGCATCCCCACATGCAACAAACTGCGATATACTGTGTATTTTGACACCTTTATATCAGAACCAGCTTTAATTCCTTCAGCGATTTGTGCTACAATATTATACTGTTGGAATGTTGGCTCTGTTGGCACTGTTTTAATACAGACCACTGCAGACCGAGAACACCGCACAAGAGCTGCAGCTTTGGAGATGCTCTCACCCAGTCATCTAGCAATCACAATTTGAGGACAAAATGTTCACTTGCCTGCCTAATATATCCCACCCACTAACAGGTGCCATGATGAAGAGATAATCAGTGTTATTACTTCACCTCTCATAATGTTATCATGTCATAGATGAGTGGTTTTCTTAAGGCTACACAGCTGTTTAAATTTAATTCCACGAATAATCTTTTTAATGCTCTAACTTTACTATTAAACATAGCTATGAGTTTTACTGTTGCTTTTGTATGATTTGATTTCACCATTCAAGATTTTGTTCTAACCACATTTCTTCCTTGAAGACAATAGTTCACCGCAATCCTTCCAGATTTAAATAAGGTGGTGAACACTTCTTAACCCAGTTTTAATAGTTTTAGCAAACTCTTTAGTTTTTTTCTTTGCTTGATGCAGGCCAATATTTTGACATTTCTGAAACAGAGTAACATCATTTCCCTTTCAGCAGGGTTAAGACAGGAAAAGCTATTCATTGCACTGGTTAATGTTAAATAACTTGTATATATCTAAAACATATTAATCACTGTAGTCCAATGGAAGGCTCTTATCTATTTACCTAGTTAAATCCAGGTGATTTATTTTGACCAGGCAGTGTAAATGCTGTTCTTTAGGAAATTGCAGTATAAAAAATTGCCATTGGCTTGGAAGAATTCACACAACAACCAGCACCCCACTGATCAGCTATTATATTAAAACCACCTGCTTCTATTGTCACCACAACAGTTCTGATTAGTCGAGGCATGGACTCCACAAGACCTCTGAGTTTGTGTTGTGGTATCTGGCACCAAGATGTTAGCTGAAGAGCAAGTCCTGCAAGCAGAGCAACTCTTGTCAGACATGTATTTCCAGCACATCCAACAGATGTTCAATCAGGCTGCAAACTGGGGAATTTGGAGGCCAAGTCATCCCCTTGATCTCTTTGTCATGTTCCTTATGGCAGTGTGCATTATCCAGTTAACAGGAACTGCTGCCATTAGGGAACACCCAGTGGAACATCCCACAAGACCTGCTTTTGGAGAGTTACCAGTTAAATAGCCTACAAAATGTGGATATTTTCAAAGTTGCTCAGATCAATCAAAAATAATCACCAAAGATCAGTATTATGCACATCACTGACAGATGTCACAACAGTGACATTGTCCTGTGTACTGTAATATTTATAATACATACTCCCATAATACAGCTATTTTCAAGGTTCCTGCTCACTGACCAATTATTGCAATTATTTCAGCTTAATAGAAATATATTTACAGTTGTAACTAGTGTTCTCGTAACCACCAGGATAATATACGCCAACAGTATATCTCTGGCTGAGTAAACCCTGTTCATGCATCGATCATACATATTTTGATAAAAAAAATAACAAATTAATTAAAATTATATATATATATATATATATATATATATATATAAATTTTTATTTTTTTTTTTTTTTGCAATTTACTTATTGTAAACTTTTCTAATGGCACACATTTTTGCTAAATACTTGAAACAAGCTAAATACTAAGCTAAATTAACAGACAATAGATTTTCATTCTATTGTATACAGTATCTACAAATTAAGAAAAAATTAGAAAGACCTTTTTACTAGCTGAGAATTCTTTTTTTTGCGGTGTTTGAACGCAAACTGGAGAAAAATAACTTTTATTAAGAGTCACCAATTCTTTTTTATTTTAAGTCTTAGTAGTTTAGTCTTAGTTGATTTACTGCAACAATGTTGAAGGAGTATATTGGTGTTGTAGCGTTTTAATAATTTAATGTAGCTATTTAAAAAAATCAGTAAAAACCTGAAGTGTAAAAGAAGTTATGCAACACTTTTTGGCCATTTATATGCAGCAATTTAATCCTCTTCTCCTTGGAGAACTTTGCTAATGTAGTGTGAAATTGTATGTTCAGGGCATTGCGGGGGGGAGGGAGTCAAGGGAAGTCTCAGCTGACATTGCATTTGTCTTCTGGACATTTATAAATCACCAGTGTAATTATTTCAATGAGAATAGGGGGAAAAATCACACTGAAACGCAGCTGCAGGTCACTTGTGTGCAGCTCAAGCCACAACAATTAAATCCACATTCCTCAGCAAAGCCTTCTTGCATCTGTTGAATTTAATTGCTCACTTTTTTTCCCTTTTACGCCCAATAGTGGAGGAGATTCATTACATGCAGTGGCTAACTGAGATTAGCTGCATGCAGGCCAGATGTGCAAAGGCCCAAGTGCATTGTTTCGACCCGGCCAAGCAAAGGTACTTTCCATTCCGTGTACTCTTAGGAACAGAGGTGCCTTTGTGTCAAATAAGGCTGCCAATTGCTAAACAGAGCTATTGCGCATATTTCCTTAGTGTTTGGAGCAATATCATCTCAAAACTGCAAATTTGTGAACTATAACAAATTATATCTTAGCAATTAAAAAAAATCTTGATTATTGGCAAATGCATCTAATAATTCTCTTTATTAGATGTTTAGATTATTAGATGTTTATTAGATGTGTTATTAGTATTTATAATTTAATTTAAGAAAATTACACGTAAATCAGATTAAGCAGGCTACATTTGATATATAATCAATTCAATTCATTTTTATTTGTATAGCGCTTTTAATAATGAACATTGTCTCAAAGCAACTTTACACAGATAATGTGGTGATTAAAAATGAATATGTTCTTTATAAGTGTAAGTTTGTCCCTCATGAGCGAGCCGGTGGCGACTGTGGCAAGGAAAAACTCCCCGAGATGGCATAAGGAAGAAACCTTGAGAGGAACCCATCCTCATCTGGGTTACACCGAATGTCCATTTGTAGCATGTATACAATGAGACAATCAGACAATGAGAAGTTAATTTTGCTTTATTTAACATAATAAATGTTTTTAATTCTAAGAGAAATAATTGCTATGAAGATTATCAAACTTGAAAGCTTTCAGTGCCAGCTCAAACTGAATCTCTGCAAGCTTTCACTGCCAGTTTACAATAAACAAGTACGATGGCAGTGGAATGTATGCTGTATAAGATAATTGTATACTGTATAAGATAGTTTTGAGTAAAGTTTGTGGAGTAATTGAGTAATAGTCTCTGTATAATGTGTAATAATGTTTTGTTATGTAATAATCACTGACTAGGGCAGGTTTCAAATGACCATGAACCCATGCATCTAGTGTGCTAATAACAATCAAATATCCTGGCTCAATAGGTAGGTAGGTAGGTAGGTAGGTAGGTAGATACTTTATTCATCCAAATGTTAAATTAACAAATTCAAGCAGTATTCACAAACTTAGGCAATGAGGCATTCAATAAATACTAAAAAGATTTAAGGTAATAAACTTAAGTTCAAGTTTAACAAGTCCTGTGTGGAGTGTTAAGGTGCATAGTGTACAGTGTATAGTAGAGTTCTTAAAAGTGAGGAATGTCAGCACTGAGACTGTCCAGCTCTGAGTCGATAACAGAATCCGCCCTCCTCACCAGCTTGTCCAGACATGAGGCATCCTTCTCCTTGATGCTGCCTCCCCAGCACATCGCCGCATAGAAGAGGGCACTCGCCCGAACAGTCTGATAGAACATCTGCAGCAGCTTTTTGCAGATGTTGAAATAATCCAGCCTTCAGAGGAAGTACAACCAGCTCTGCCCTCTCCTGCACAGAGTGTCCATGTTAGCAGTCCAGTCCAGTTTATCATCCAGCTGCACTCTCAGGTATTTGTAAGTCTTTACAAACTCCACACAGTCACCGTTGATAGTCACAGGCTCCAGTGACTATCAACACACCATCTTCCTGGTCTTGGTGGTGTTGAGGTGCAGGTGGTTTAAGTCAGACCATGCAACAAAGTCCTGGATCAGTTTCCTCTACTCTTCCTTCTGTCCACTCCTGATACAGCCCACGATAGCTGTGTTGTCCATGAACTTTTGTATGTGGCAGGACAGTGTGAACAGGACCGGAGAGAGGACAGTCCCTTGTGGCCCTCCCGTACTGCTGACCACAGTGTCAGACCTCCAGTCTCCCAGTTGATGTACTGAGGTCTGCCTGTCAGGCTCAGGTTAAAGATGCGCTGTAGAGGGTCTCCCAGCTCCAATGCACAGGCCTTCAGTAGTTGTGGTGATACTCCATCTGGGTCAGCTGCTTTGCAGGGTCAAAGCCTCCACAACTCTCTGCACACCTGGGCGGCCGTGATCGTGGGTGGAGGGACATTTTTCTCTGTTCTACAGATAGTCTCGTGGGGTACTGAGGTGTGAAGGAGTCAAACCTGTTGAAAAAGTTGTTCAGCTGCTTCGCTCTTCCCACATCTCCTTCAATGGTGTCACCCCACTTCGAGCTGCATCCGGTGATTATATACATCTCGTCCCACACCTTCTTCATGTTGTTATTCTGCAATATCTTCTCCAGCTTCCACTTCTGTTAGAGCCCATACAAAGCTGAAAAGAAACATAGATTGTTTGAAAGCTAAAATGAATGAAATACAACTTAAATCTATACTTAAAAAAAAAAAAACATTGACAAAATGGTTAGTGTCATCAGTAGTACAATTTTGTATTTATTTTAGATATTTTTTTGTTGAAGACAATTTTCTAATATATGTTTTGATTGATTTGTATGTCCTGTACAAACATTTGTAGTAATATTGTTTGATTCATCAATATAATTTAAGGCTGTTTCATAATAATTGGGATAATGTTTCACACTTTATTATATAATAAACAAGGATAATTGAAATTCTGTTGTAAATGTGTCCTTATATTTATGGTTTTGCAGTACATTCACCTCTCTACTGTGGCCATGACACAAAAGATTTGACTTTTTAGCAGCAGCATCCAAATATAGTCCCTAATACTATATAAATGCTAGTATTACATTCCAATACATCTAGCAAGATTTGAACACCCAGGCCTACAGTAAGTTTGCTCTGTTCACAAGTCAGCCATAACATGAAAACCATAGACAAGTGATGTGATTAACACTTACATTAGACAGGGTTTAAACAGCATTTTGATGTTGATGTGTATGAAGCACTGAAAATGGCAAAGATCTGGGCAACTTTGATTAGTACGAAATTTTGATGGCTAAACAACTAGGTCAGAGCATCTCCAAAACAGCAGGTCTTGTGGGGAGTTCCTGGTATGCAGTAGTTGTACCCACAAAAGTGTTCCTAAGGATGGACAACCGTGAACTGTTGACAGGACCATGGTTGCCCAAGGCTTATTGATATGTGTGGGGAGCTCATTGATATGGAAGGCCAGCTGTTTGGGCCTGATCCAACAGAAAACATTCAAAAGATTGTTTTTAAATTGTTTGAACAACATGACAAAGAGTTCTGGTGTTAACATCCAAGTGTGATCCATGGAGGCCCATCCTCGCACCTTGCAGTTGTTAACGGATCTGCTGCTAATGTCTATGTGCCAGATACCAAGCACATGTTCAGAGGTTTTATGGAGTTCATGCCTTTAAGTGTCAGATGTGTTTTGACAGCAAAACAATCGTAGGCAGGTGGTTTTAATGTTATGGTTGATTAATGTTATGGCTGATATAACTGTTTACATGCTGTTTTGCACATTTACTTGACTGGTGCTGTTTCTGTTTTGCACAACCTTTTGTGTTTACATTTTGTGTTTATTTACAAGTACACTCTTGTATACAGTTCTTTTTTGCACATCGTACTCTATAACGTTATACAGAAGGTTTATTGGCAGCGCAATTTTGTGTTTTGTGTGTCTGTCCCACACTGTCTAGTGTTGTCTGTTTGCACTGTCTTTTGTCTGCACTGTTTGCACGCAGTTGCACACGATGCACTTTATGTGGTAAGGATAACTTTAGTCCTTAGCTTTGTGATGTGTTATGTAGCTTTATGTTGTGTGATGCAGCTCTTTGTTGTTTAATGTAGCACCAGGGTTCTGGAGAAACGTTGTCCCATTTCACTGTGTACTGTGTCAGCCATATATGTTTGAAATACGCTGACGTATATACAGGTAGTTGCCAACTTACGACCATTCGACTTTACGACCACAATCGCTAGCCGTGGCGCTAGCCGTGGCGTACGACAGTAAGAAACAAAATGGTGTAGAGATGATACAAATGGCATAAAATGAACAAAGAAAATGATGATATATACAGTATAACAATAATGAAAGAAAATTATGATAAAATACTACTTAAAGATTTTTATAACATCATTTCACAGTACTGTACATATAGCCTACTCTACTTACGACCAGTCTGTCGGAACCAATCGTGGTCGTAAGTCGACGACTACCTGTATTTGAATCTGTTAAATAGTTGTAATCAAAGTAGAAAAATGACAACACTCATGCTCAGTAAAGGCATATTAAAGCCTATGGGTTTACATTTTTCTCTGCCATTTCCAAATTATTTTTAGGATCAAATACAATCAAATTAATGTTCAGCTTTTTTTATATTATATTGTGGAGCCACAATAAAAAAAAAATTGTCATTCCAAGCATTATGAGGGTAAAAAAAAAAAAATAGATTTTTAGACATCCCCCAATGCAATCATGCAATACATGTTTTCCTCAGCTGTCACAGTCATAACAAGGTATAGTACAAGAGTTCATGGATACATGTATTTGTAAGAACATGTTTGCTGGACAGGGGTTATGTGTCAATCAGCTAGCGACTAGGTCATTTAGGTTTACACTGAAACTTTGTGTTGTGGGGGTGGGATTATAGAGATAGCATGAACATTTCTTGGGAAATGCCTGTGAATAAGCAGGTTAATACAAGAGTCCTCTTCATCAAATTCATTTCAACATTAAGCTTGCCAAACATTACTCTGGCGTAGAGTTTCTACTGCGTTATGTCTTAAAGTTGCATGTGAACCACAAAAACAGTAATATCACCTGCCAAGGTTTCTAATCGTGGTGATGTTCACTTCAGTAGGGCTTACTTGGTAAGGTACCATAAGTGTTCAAAAGTATGTACTCCAGGTACAACTTATTTTGTATTAGTGTAAATGAAAATGTGAAAAATGTACATGTAAAAAATAACAGTTGTAAAGTAATTACTCGTATTTTTCACTAGATGACATCTTCCTACTAATTTTCTTGATCACTACTTTTATTAAAGGGAATTATTACTACAGTAGCAATACATATACAGTTGGGTGAGCATTATTTCGTACTCTTTCCACAAATATCACTGATTAATTAATTTATGTTTTGTTGGCCACATTTTAAAAATACATTCAAACATTTTAGTGTTTTGTCTTGCCAAATGCAAAAAAAAAAAAAAGAAATGGCATCTTAGATTACATTAAAAGTAAACACAAAACATTTTCAGTTATTGAATGAAATAGAGTTGTCGCTTCTTGAAGACGATACATCAAAATTTGTCACTCATCATTAATCATTTTTTGCTGAAGGAATTTCCCACTTTACCATGTATATGGTATACGTTCATACGTACATTATTTATCGTGGCTCTTTTTGCCTCCTAAAACTGACTTGTTCATTGTTGGAAAAAAAAAAAAAAACAGTTGACTGATTACCTGAAACCTTTGCACTAATTGCATCACTGTTTTTTTTTTTTTTTTTTTTTTTTTTTAACATAACTGATTAAATGAATCACATTCAGAAAAATGACAGCGTGAGTTTGACAGTATGTAAATTCAATTGAATTCAATTATTTTTATATTATTATAGAATATTTTTATTTAACAATGAACATTGTCTCAAAGCAGCTTTACACAGATAATGTCAATATTTTTTGTAATTAATTGACTGATAAATCTGTCTTATAATAACACACAAGCTTAGAATTTCTATTTGGTTGTGGGTATACAGACAGGTGACCAAAAAACAGTTTCAAATTCTACCAGTATCTCTGTACAAATTCAATTCATGTTCCGTGAATCATATACAAAACATTCTATACTTAGGTTGAGAACTGATTTCTGCAAAACATATGATTTACTTTATTTCTATGTTCAACCATTCAGTTACCAACAGGCTCTTTATATTAAAGAATTCTCATCCTAGAACGTATTGATTTGCTATGATACTTTCCCCTAAGGGAAGCCAATGTGTCTAAGCCAGGAAAATGTCTCACACAACATGATTATTCCTGTATTTGTTTTAAGGTATGACCCTTGTGTATATTAACTAGGATATATGAACATGTTTGAAGGGGTGGTTGGCAACACTCTAGGTATGACTAGGTATAAGCTTTAAGAAGCATCATAAGAAAACAAACATGCCAATTATGTTACAATTATTTTATGTGGCCTGAAAAGCTGATTTAAACAAAAGCAAACCTAAAATCTATTTTTTACTTAATATATTTATAGAACAAAATGATGATTATTAAACTGTCCATCTGTTTTGGCATATAAAGTTTATGTTGTCTAGTTAAATGATGTCATATTTGACGGATCGAGCAAATGTGTGTCTAGCTGATGACAGGAGTGGTTAGACAGGATGTAAAGAACTAATATCGGTCAATAAAAAAGATAGTGTCCTGTCCATTACAGCATATTGTTGTTCTTGCTGCTGTTTTAATTAATGGAATTAACCATGTAAATGCTTTTGACAATTCTTTTTTTTTTAAATGCATTTGAGGAGTGCAAAAACTAGATTTAATAAACCATATTGATCATAACTAATGGAATATGATCTTTAAAAAAATATAACGGTAATTAGCTCAAGTTGTCATTTCAATGCAACTTCCTCCTGTCACCATTATAAGTGGATTATGTGTGGATCAAATGCACATAGTTCTTTCCTTTTAATGCATGGGCACATATGTCCAAATTATACAAACACAAGAACAAATATGGCAAACATTTATATATTATGAATAACCTAAATGTATACATTCACTCAGAGACCGAAGTAGACACAAATCAAGACTGTGTACACTATCTGTGATAAAGTACCGCACAAAGCCCACTGCAAATATATAGATTGAAAGGGTTTGTGTCAAAGTTGGCAAAAGATGAATCAACATGTTCACTAAGTCTTATGAAAGAAGCTAAACAAATGTGTCTCATATACAGTATGCTTGCTATATGTTGTGGATCATTTATCTCAATTTATGGCTATTTATAACTCTAGCAATGTTCAAAATGTAGATAATACAAACATTTATTTATTACCAAGATAACACCATATAAACACACAAGTATAGAGATTCAATCAGCATTTGTCATATTTCTTATGTTCTAGGAAGAACAATAAATATATATGAATTTTAGCGAGTACAAAGCAAGACTTCTCCATTTTTTCTCCTTAATAGGCACGGTCCTTCACTTACACGGCCCAAATTTGTAAACACTTTAATATTATCTAAACTAAACACATGGGGGAGTTTGCAGAGGCCCTGATTTATTGATGAGGACAGTTTGTCTTTGCTCACCCATTTGCTGTCATAAAATGAATGTTTTGTACCTAACTTGTTCTTGAGAAACTGCTCTCTGACTCATCAAAGTTGCAGACTTGGTGTTTGGAAAAAAACACCACAGTTCCACAACCCAACAGTTTAGTTCAAAACAGGTTTAGAGTAGTTTTTCACAGGTGGGTCGTTGGCCTGTGTCCAGTTGTCCTAGACATAAGATAAATCATAAACACACACTGATACAAAAGTAAGGGCTATAATGGATAAGAATGCAAATGCATTGAGACAACACAGCAGAAAAAAACAATTACACAACTTGATTACCTATTAAGTGAAAATAACACTCTAAAAAAAAAAAAACAGCAAACATACAACATCCTCGCTAATTCAGCGCTGATTAATGCTTTTCAGAACAGACTGTGACCTTTTCATTTATTTTTAGGCACAACTGGAAATAATAAGGAATGGGATTGCTGGAATCATTTAAAATGAGCTAACCAGCTTCTTATATCAGATATTTTTACATGTACAGAAATTTGTAAGTTCCTTTTTTACTGTGATATACTGTATTCTTTATTCTTAGTGATTTGAGAAAATTATTGTATTCAAATATGTGGCTTTCTCCTGTTTACCTTCTAAGGTGTTTGCTGACCTGGCCACATGTAATTTTTATCATATTTATTGAGCGATTTATCTTTAATTGTTGGTTTAAACACTGGATAGATGGTATGAATATGAGGTAGTACAATGTAGGGAATCACATCTACACCAACATGATCATTCACAGCTAGGTCAGTTTAGAGCCAAACTACCCCCACTCATGTTATTGGAAGGTAATGCGAAACCTAAAAACCTAGGAGAAAACCCACACTGAGCCATGGG
>JAAIIK010000007.1:8072794-8124270 GCA_014706435.1 Silurus glanis
ATAATAATAATAATAATAATAATAATAATAATAATAATAATAATAATTCCTACTGGGTGTGGGAGCATTGCCACTTTATAGCTACAGGGTTTAGAATTTGAGCTTAGGTTCATGTGTGTGGTGTGCTGGGATGGACTGGTGTCCCACCTAGGCTGTGATACAGCATTATCCTCAGTGTTCCTTGTCTCCAGGTCTAGGGTGACCCTGATCAGGATAAAGCAGTTACTGAGTGAATGCTTTACACAGTCCTTTTTACTCACTACATTGAGGAAAAGTCTAAATGTATGTTTAGCTCTGATAGTACATAATGGAGGAGTGAGGATCAGTATAGTAAGTGTGTACTATCAGTACCTCCTTTTTAAAAACAAACAGTGTTTGCATTTGTTGGTGGTTTTGTTTAGGAGGATAGAGTATGAATAATTGGTCTAAATCATTTAAAACATGATATCTTTACTTACACACCGTACGAGTTCCTGTTCCATATTTCCTGATGGTAATTAATGTAATATACTGTACAAAAACATTGATCTCTAGAATCGTCCTTTGGACATAATACCAAGGGATTATTGACAGCACTGATGAATGTTGAATGATAGACTCAGTCCTCTAGACACGGCTTACTTTCTATCATTATATTGTTTTAGCATTGATGAGAATTACACTCATTTGTTGGCTTAACGCTTTTTAAAGCAACAATGACTTGTGCAAGTAAAACGATATTGGAATTAAAAGAAAGAAAAAAAAAAAGATCTCCTGATCTTCTCCTGATGAGATTTTAGAGCACTAACAGGGAGAGAGAGACTTTTTTTTGTCTCCCCCGCGTGCTCTGCCTCCATCCCGCAACGCCACCCCGGTAACTATAGTAACGCCAATGGCGGCGCAGTGAGGAAGGTCCTGCACGGAGCAGGGCAGTAAGGCAGTGTGCGGTGCGGCACGTAACTCCGACGCTTGTGATAGGTCCAGCGTGGAGACTGACGGCACCTGCTCGTCTCCTTTCCTCAAACACTTGAGTTTCAGCGGACATAGTGAGCATCCATCCTCTGCTCCAGCTTCAGTCCTCGGTCTGATGCGGCACCTCGGTAATCGCCTGTAGCTGCTGTTGACGGTTATGCCCCAGGAACCCGAAGGCGCACTGAAAGAAAGCTTCTGCGTTTTCAGACAGTTTCATTGCTCCTGCCAGACATGTATGTTAAACTGGCTGTAGTGCTGCTGGTGTTGAGTTTGCAGCGCAAAGTCCACGCTACGGATTCCGCCGACCTTCAGGACACCTCCTCCCAGGAGAGGCCTCTGAACATCCAGAAAAGACGATTATCCCTACAGGATACAGGTAGGCCGAAATATCTTTCCAAAAAATAACAAGTTTATGTCCAGGGACCCGAAACAGTGTCGCCTACTTTACACCCAAAAGTGCATTCTTCAGATAGTATTAACTCTCCAGAATACTTACATACAAACCTACAAACTCACCTGATCACAAATAGTGTTTTCTGAATGTTGTGTTACATGGTATAAAAGTCCTGTTTGAAGACGTGTGTGTGTGTGTGTGTGTGTGTTGTATGGCACTTCTCACGCTCCTGCTCCGGCTGTAGTGGAGATCCAGCAGTGTCTGCTGAGCGCAGGAGATGTCGGCTGCGGAACATTTCAGTGCTTCACGAACAACTCCTGCGAGATCCGCGGACTGCACGACATCTGCATAAGCTTCCTGCACAACGCCGGCAAGTTCGACTCTCAGGTATTTAACATCTGGAGCTTCACTGAGTGAGTGAGAGCAGCTTAGAGCAGGGATCCTCATCCACCCCATCCATCCACCGCACAGAAACAATACAAACTTTTGCATTGTTTCATTTCTATTTTATTGACTTTTATTTTAAGACGATTTCTACCTTATACCAATTTCCCCGCACTTGTTTTAGTAGCAGTTTTTTTTTTCTGCACTGATTCTGCATTATGGTGAGTTGTTACATTTTCATCATATATTTAATCATTAAATTAATGATGAATTCATATGTATAATAGTAATATCATATGCACGTTAATGCGCGAGCCGACATACACGGACCCCCACTCTGCCCCTTTGCCCCACTAACGCAGTAGGACATGCACAGCTCCAGCTTTTCCTTTTTTCCATACTCACTACAGGACGCAAACGCATTACAGCCCATTGCATAATGGATTCTGTTATATAACGCTACCTCATTACCATTTGGTATAAAATAAATAAATAAATAAATAAATAAATAAATAAACATTCATGGATTCAACTTCATTAACAGAAGTGGACAGTAGGAAAGTTTGTCCTTTATCGCAGTACTTTTTTCACCCTGGACTATCAGAGTATTTTCATTTTGGAAGAATTTTAATTTTACTTCACTACATTTTTTCTGTAACTAAAAGAAGATGCTTTTACTAAATCCCCTGAAGTGAATACACAATCAAATACTCTCAGTGTGTGGCTGTAGCTATAAAATACGCTAAACACACACACACACACACAGTTATGGTGTGCAGGAGAATGAAACACCGAACTGCATTAAATATTGAAATGTATTTATTATAGATTATAGCTTTATACATTAGATCATTAAGTACATTTAGATGCATGTACTTGTGTCAAGTAGCAGTGTAAAATGTGTACTTTTATTTGAAAGTATTTGTACTTTTCGTCAAGTACAGGATCTCTATACTTTATACTTGAACCTGAGACACTGGATCCAGAGAATCCAGCCCCCATGGGACACCAGTCCATCACAGATATATAATTGCATGCATTAATAATAGTATAGGCACAATAATTAAGACTGCTCCATCACATTAGTAAGTAATGTAATATGGGATCTTTGGAAATATTGATTCTATGGATAAATCAGATTAAACTAAAACATAGAAATAGTCAAAATAGAAAAAGATGTATATATTTCATAACAATGCATTAGAAATCTTGTCATATAGTCTAATGTGGCCTGGCATTGTATACTGGCTAAGAGTTTAAGCATTAGGTAAAAAGCCCTGTAAGATGTAAATGTCAACAGTTTAGCTTTCCCTGCAGGGCAAATCATTCATCAAGGACGCACTAAAGTGCATGGCACACGGGTTACGGCACAAGTTCAGCTGCGTCAGTCGCAAGTGTGTTTCCGTGAAGGAAATGGTGTTTCAGCTGCAACGGGAGTGCTACAGCAAACATAACCTCTGCTCGGTGGTCAGGGAGAACATCCATGTCATGACGGAGATGATCCATTTCCAGGATCTCTTTCCCAAAGGGTATGTAGTTTACCTTTAAACTAACTTAGCAAGTACTTACTAAATATCTATTTTACAGTGCACGTTAAAGAGATTTCAATGTTTTTATTCGGTCTTTGTATTTCTGAGACTGATATTTATGTTAATTGATGCTTTTATTGACACTGTATTATGGGGGTACTTCAGTCATTTAATGAAATGTTATCATCATTATCATACCAACAATATCTCTGGAGTTTATATTGTGATCAAAAAGTAGAATGTTCCAGTATACATCTACAAAACATTTTTCAGGCTGAAACTATACCACATCACTATCATATAATCATATAAATGCTTAAGTAACTATTGTAGGCAGTCATTACTCTTAGTACTAACACTCTCACTGTTTGAATATCTAGCGGACGTAACTTACGTTATCATTAAGATGAGTTCTAATTCATCAACTTATCCCTCATCTCTCTTTGATATCACTAGGCCTCATGTGGAACTGGTGAACATCATGTTGGGTTGTGGTGAGGGGGTTCGTGTGGCCATTACCCGCCGTATCCATGCCCAATGTGAGCAGAACTGGGGTGCACTGTGTGCCAGCCTGAGTTTTTGCTTGCCAGCCCACACCAGGATCCAGACTGTGCCTACACTCACTCCTGTGCCTGCTCTCAGCAGCGCCAACTTCCTGCCTCCTGCTGGTCCTCCTCTCCCACAGCCTAATAGACAGCAGGTTTAGATACTTCACAAAGAAAATGAGGGCCTTACTTTAGCCTTCAGTGCCTCGATTGCACGATAGTGCAACGCATCTAATGGCCGACGATTCAAACGGGTCTGCTAATGACACTCAAACTACAGTAGTGTATGCATAAAGTGTTTAAAAGTAGTAGTATCTACACTATACTACCTACAGTGGGATTGTACACTTTGCATCTAAAATATTAGGATGGTAGCAACCCATTAAGTGACATTTCCAGCTGCGTTAATACAAAACTGAAGCCTCTACATGTTTCTGTTCAACAAACTGAGGAAAGTCTAGTGTGAAAAATGGTGTCAAGACAGGACTCTATACCCAGCAGCAGAAGTTCAAGTGAACACAGAAGATACAAATGACTCAAGCGTCATTTAATCAGTTATGAATGTAAATTCATGGTGCTCCTTCTCAGTAGCACAGTCTGTTACAAGCTCTGATCCACATTTAGTTTTTTTGTACCTCTCATGCCAAAGGTGAATCATGCTTGGGAATGTCTTAGTTACACTGAATATAATGTTTCTGGGTAAAGCAAAGCGTTAAATGAAATCCGGTGCCAATCAATGTGGTAGGAAAAAAAAAAAGGGATTTACAACTATGACCTACTGAAATATTCAGCCACGTAACAGCCATTAAATAAAAATAAACTGGTTTATTGAGTTTTATTAAAAATGGTAACTTATGTGTTATATGTATACAGACATTTTTCTACTACATATGTGATAGATATCAAGTTAAATTTATAAGATTTTTTTTAATGATTATTATTATTCCAAGGATTGAAATAAAACTGTATAAAATAATTATAAACAGAATTTGAAACTACAGTTATCTTTTGTACCTACCTCATCCTTTTAACATTTAATTATTAGGGCAATATTTTACATGTACAGAGGTCAATTACTCTGTTCGAATGAACAACAATTTTGTTTATTTATTTCTATGTTTCAAATGTTATGCATGATTATTTTTCAGGTACAATAGCACCAACTTAAGATGTTATTTCAATGTATTTTCTATATCACTTGTATTGTTGTATTATTTATACATTTACATGCTGTTGTCTCAATTATTTATGTTTTACATTTTGGTACATGATGACAAATATACATTATATCCACAAATAGCCCCCCTCCAAAATAAATATTTCCCAATAAATTATGTTTGTGACATTTGTGTGTGAATTGTCTGGTTTTCACTTTATTAGTTCTATTTTATCCAAATCTGCTCTTATCTTGCCAAAATCTTTATAGAAACATATATATATATATATATATATAAAAACACAGTTCCAAAGCAGAAATTTAATTATATTAAAAACACACTTCAAAACATTTTAATATAGTTCAGATTTATTAAAGTCATAAAATCACAGGAAATAAATTAAGATGTGACATAAGGCACTTTATCACAGTTGAGTCATCAGTAACAAACTTCACCTGAGGCCCCTGAATGCCACAGAGACTGGACTGAGGACACTGAGGGAATCAGTGACCATGCTTACAAATATTTCTGAGTGGTGGCACAAATGCTGAAAAGGTTTCAAATATGAGCTCAAAAGCAGTGATACTATGAATAACACTGACTACAACAACCTGAACAATCAAATACTACACAAGTGCCCAACCATGGCAGTGGAATACCCCATCCTACAAGCCTGATACAACTAATAATCTAGGTAATCATCGTTCCTGAGCTGGTGTGTGTGTGTGTGTGTTTAAGAAGGGAAAACAATGAACTGTACCAGACAGGGGAACTCCAAGACCAGGGCTAAGAACCTGTAGGATATCATCATGTTCAGAGAAAATACATTGAGTTACATTACATAATTATAAGAGCTAAATGGAACAAACAGTACAGCACCATCCAGTGGTCTGATTGGTAACTTGTAACAAAGTAACTTCTTGTGTGTGTGTGTGTGTGTGTGTGTGTGTGTGTGTGTGTGTATAAATGCCTATAAAGCAATGAACTGGATGCACTACTTCATAAAAAGCCCTTGAACTTCCAGTAAACAATTTTTGCCAAGTTGTTATTGTTTCATTTGTATAAAGTCAACAGAAATGGCCCACACACAATATGTATTTAGTATGTAAGTATTAAATTATTATTCATGAGTTCCAAACTGCAAACCCAAATGGATGCACAGAAGACAGGCACACAAACATTCACACCAACACTATCAGCAGAACAGCAATTTTAAGTAGTTGCAGGCAATTAAAAAAAGAAAGAAAGAAAGAAAGAAAGAAAGAAAGAAAGAAAGAAAGAAAACACGAATTTTTTGCTCTAAATGAAAGGGAAAAGCCTCTTTTTCAGTATGTAGAGTACAGTAGCAAAAAACAGAGCAAGTGCAAGAAAGATGAGCAGTTTGTCTGTGATTTCACGCCGATTATATTTCAGGATGAGCTTCTGTCCCAAGTGGATTGTGGAAGTCATTGATTTAAACTCTTCACTTGTTTCCAGCACTGACCTTGACGATGTTGCTATGAATAAATCAAAAAGATGGATTGTGGATTTAACTGAAGCACATTCAGAGCCATTCAATTAACAAAGAGCATGATTCTACTGCATTCAAAAGTGTTACTGTCTTTTACGAAAAGTAAAACATCTTGAGTACCCATTCACCCCAATTAAAGTTGAACATGTTATTTTAAAAAATTTAAAATAATCTATTTAGAAAACTAAACTTTATACTTTAACATTATCATTAGATAACAAAACTAAATGGATAGCTAGTTATATGAGTATCCCTGGCCACTGAATCATCATACTTTATCAAGATATTCCCATATGACCATCACACCCAGAATCTTGTTGAACAATCGTGTTAAAAACTCCACTGCCATCTCTCCTAAACATCTCCATGCTTCTACTGGTATGTCATCTGGTCCAACCGACTTTTCACTCTTCATCCTCTTATTAGCTGCTCTCACTTCCTCCTTACTAATCCTATCCACTTCCTGCTTCACCATCTCCACACCATCCAACCTTCAATTGATGAAAGATCACTTTGATATAGAGGAAAGTGATTTTATTTGTGATATAACAGCCAGCATAGTGTTTAAGACATTAGACTTCGGATCAGAAGTTTAAATCCCAGCACCTCCATGCTGCCACTGCCAAATGCCATAAATGTAAATGCGAATGCGAGATACCAACAGTGACAAAAACAGGCATCACTAATCATGCATCTCTGTAATTGGCTGTTAAACTACAGATGATACCACAAATGATTTTGATTTGTTTAAAGGAGGCTTAAAAGATTTAAGTATTTACATGCGTAATTATTTAAATAATTAATTAAATGTATTAATTAAAATCATATTTGGAGTGCAGCCTGCCATGTCAATAGCCTTGAACTAAAGATTCAACAGATAACATTAAATCTATATTATTAATAGTAATAATAATACAGAGGCTCAACAACTTTGACAAAAAGAAGCCTTAAAAAAATTTCCAATCTGAGTGCACTTACCCAGAGTGCCAATAGATTCCTCACTTTGCTTGACCTGCTGGGACATCATTCGGCTGATGCTCATCAAACTCTCTGTGATGTTACTGGATGTCTCAGCCATGCTCTCTTTGGTGGCCTTCCTACCATCAAACAAATATGAGATAAAGTGTCTTTGTAAGTCAACTAGGAGACACCAGAACAGTTTCAAAATGCCTTGTGTCTTGTGGGAGTTTTTAGAAATCTCAGGAACTATACTAGAGGGAGAAAACAACATTCTTCAAAAGGGTACCCTCTCAGTTTATGGTGAAGACACTTCTGTGTCAAATCTTTTCAAAATTTTCCAACATGTTGAGGACATACACACCGCTCACCCACATTAGTCACTAAACATCATTGCAAGCACATCACAATGCTTGCTAAGGACAGCACTGACATGGGGTTCATCACCAACAAAGAGGAAGTGAGACAGTTTGAGGTTGGGTGAAAGGACAACGATCTCTGTCTAAATGTCAGCAAGACTAAAAGGATGATTGTTGACTTCAGGGGGACCAGAGCATCTTACATATACACGTTCTTGGATATGCCTTTGTTCGTGTCTTTAACTCACGCCGTAAGCGATAAACAGATATCTGATCTCATAATAATAGCAAATATTAGAAGCTATTTGAAAGCATTTGTTTCCTGCAACATGTAGCAATGACAACAAGACTTGCCTTTGCCTCACAGAATCCACACCGTGGAGTAGTTCATCTTTTTCCAAGTTGTCGATGGCCAGCTTGCAGGCCAAGTTGGCTTTCCTCCATGCTGTCTGGTTACTGCAGAAGTGCAAAAACAAGCTTGACATAAATATACAGGCAACTACAGCATAAAAGCACAAGTTCCCGGAGCCTCACCTTAACATTTGTTTGCGGTGACTTTCTGTTTCAGCCATAATAATGTTCTTATCAGTCTCTTTATCTTGTTCTTTAGCCATTTGTTCCAAATCCTACAACCCAAAAAGAGTTCTTTAAACAGTTGACCATTCCTTGCAACACAAGGCTGCATTAGAAATTAAACTGATTATAGAGCTGAGGAGGCGACAGAAGTATCAATTCAAAATATTGAAATCATATTTTTTGGAGAATCCTAAATATACATTTTTTAAATGCAGATAAACTGTAAATTAGCTAAAAGGAGATGCACCTAGTCAACTAAAAAGATAACGGACAACTATTTAGGTAATGTTTTAGCAAATTAGCCTAACCTGAAGTTAGATTGTTGGCAACTGCTAGCCAATCACAGCTGTCACAGGAATTTAGCTGTCAGCAGAAAAGAACGCTTTGGATGCTGACTGTGATTATCTAAATGATAAATGAGTTTGACTCTTGACAGAACTTCCTCTACAGGGAATCCCAGTTTATTCACTGTTTACTTAAACATCTGTAATCTTGTAATTTTTATGTGTCCAAAAGATTTGAAATCTCAAAAATACATACATGTGTATATGTAAAAATCATATTAGAATGTTTCAGCTTCCTGCACTTTTATTCAGTTCAAATTGTTTAAAGAAAAAAAAAAAAACACCAGGAATTGGACAGAAGTCCACACGTCATTTGTTGGTTATGCTAAACACAGAGGTGTGTAAAAACAACATGAAGTGTCTTAGAAAGAGGTTGAGACTCTGCAAGCAGCCAAAACAGTTTCATTGTACTGTGAATTCAGAAACGGTACTGGACACATGGAACACTAAAGTTATTTTGCTCACACATGCTGCATCATACAGAAGTCAGTCCAGAATCTCCCACAGATCAACCACAACTGGGTTATAAAGACTGAAAAAGCGAGTTAAAATAAGTGTGCTAGGGCAGGGGATGCTGTAACTTATAATACAGAGGCCACGCCAGGACCAGGATTGGGAAGATATGCTCTAAAATGACAAGCAGACCAATAAATAAAAAAAACTGCCTCCCACAGCATGACAGAGCCAATCTTTATGTTAAACAAAAAACATGAATTTGTCAACTTTATATGAGGTTGTCTCAACAACTGCAACAAATAATCGATAATGTCCACTATAAAAAAAAAATCAACATGGATTGATTTTAATAATCAAATTTCCATTCGCTTCAACAGTAACAGAAACGTAACAGCATGTTGGGCTTATTCCTGAGTAGAATAGTACAAAAATACAAAACAGCAGAGTGAATCCACTGGGGGGCAGCACTGGCTGACACCACTGTACGATAGAGCACCACAGGTCCAAACCCAGTTAAAGCTATTTTATAGGACACTAAAAATGAACTCTAAATTTTCTTGTACAGCACAGACTTCCTGATTAAATAAACTCAACCCAAAAAGAATCATCAAATTCGAGAAAAAAGTTTTTTTTATAATTGCAAAAATCTTTTTTAACACTGCTAGTAAAGTAGAAGCCAAAAAAATGCTATACATTCTTCACAAAGCAGTGACAGCAGTGTGAGCATTACATTGGTGAGTGAAATATACTTAAAGGTTGACATATTTATAAAATAGTAAATGGTTGATCATTAACTGGTGTTTGTGAAGATGAATAGCTCATTTCATAGCTCAATTCAGCTGGTTAAGTTCATGTTTAGCCTGTTAAACAACAACAACAACAAATAAATAAAATACACCTCAAATTGACTGCATTCAGATCATAATTTGCATAGGTTATTGCACTTTTACATATGAAATATAATGCACAGGTTAATATATTTAGTAGTTTACAGCATTTATCCAGACTGACTTTTAGAGGTTTTGTTATTAAAAACAACTTAGTCTCACCCTATTTCACTAGGTCAGCAAATAAAAATAGTGCCTTTTTTTTTTCTTTTTTTTTAGAAACCATTTTATGTTATTGTCAATTAGTAAAGAACATAAAAATAAGGTAAACAACACTATAAAATGTGATGATGAGGAAAAACTTGCTTTGCATGTTATAGGAGATTAGCAGGTGGAATATTTTTATTTAGTGTGCATTATGCATTAAAACTTTAAAAGAAATAAAAGAAATATAATAAATGATAAATGATGTCCACTGTGGGCAAAAGGTTTGCTTATTTTTGCTCCATCAGTAAATATAGGTCCAAAAGAAGCCACAGATAAATATGGAGCATTGCGGAACACTGCTAATAAAATTTGTCAATTGGAAAAAACTAAGCTTTCATACATTGTGTATTGAGTATAAAAGTTCAGAAAGACTTTTATAAAAAAGACTCATGGTCACCTGGTCGCCACGGCTTGCTCATCAGGGATAAATGCACGGCATTCACCTTGACTGTTGATTTCTGTAAAGCTGCTTTGAGACAATGTCTGTTGTGAAAAGCGCTATAGAAATAAACTTGACTTGACCTGCTACTTTAATAATAAAAAACTACTGATTATTTATGCAAACACTAATAATCAGCCTGTATCAAGTATGCATTTCCAAATTAGGGATCTTCTGACATTTTCATAATGTTCTCAATGTGCAGCACTTCTGTGTTGGAAAAGCAATGTTGAGAAATGGGCTCAGACAAAAATGTTTAGATTGGTTGAAGGTTAGAGGAAGGCAATGTGGGGTGGGGGGGGGGGGACACTTTACACCCATGGTTTAGAGAAAAAAGCATGCATGTTAGTCTACAGTATGAACTTTATTAAAATAAATAAGTTTATTAAAATGTCCTGGTCTTCAAATTGATGTGCTTTTCATATTAATAGGACTGGAAAACATTCAATACGAATTTTGGGCACATGCTTTACACAGCTAGTAATACTGAATCAGATTATTCTGATAAATTGTACAACTGCTACATTTACACGGAAAACCAGCTAAATGTAATGTATAAACATCCTGACCTGAATCCGCTGTCTTAAATAGTTTGATTTTTCCTTCACCGTAGCGTTCAGCTCCATTAACACACTGTGTGGACCCCGACATTCTCGTATATCCTGTTATGAACAACACACAGTGTGAACACAAGAAACACTCATCCAGTTTCAGGTCTGCTGAGTAGAAGAAAACTTATCCACATGTGCGGCGAGGGAAAATGTATATCATTCAACTTTCACCAATAAACAATTCTAAGGAAAAGCTTGAATCCTACCTGAATGAGAGCTTTAACTTCTAAATCATATTTGATCATTTCTTGCACACATATTCGAACTAAGACGTCAGGGGACGCCGCCATCTTTGTTGTGGTACGTAAAGCGAAAAGGTCCGAACTAAACAGAAACGCGTTTTTTTTAAGCTGAAGGGAAAAGCTTAACTACATTAATAACTAAGCTTAAAGAGCCGAAATGTTGGACAAACAGATTTTTTCCATTTTTAGTATTAGCTACTATTTTAGAGTTATATTGTTACAAGTAAAGGGAAAACGTTTAATGAATAGGTTGTTTAAAAGTCGGAAAAAAACGATGCAGACATACAGGTGCATCTCCAGTAAATTAGAATATCATTGAAAAATTTATTAATTTGAGTAATTCAATACAAAAAGTGAAACTCGTATATTATTTAGATTCATCACACACAGACTGATATATTTCAAGTGTTTATTTCTTTTAATTTTGATGATTATGGCTTACAGCTAATGAAAACCCAAAATTCAATATCTCAGAAAATTTAAATCTTGTGAAAAAGTTCAATATTGGAGACTCGTGGTGTCACACACTTATCAGCAAATTAAATCCAAACACCTGCAAAGGTTTCCTGAGCCTTTAAATTGTGTCTCAGTCTGGTTCAGGCTACACAATCATAGGGAAGACTGCTGACTTCTATGTTGTTTAGTGTAGCACCAGGGTTCTGGAGGAATGTTGTCTAATTTTTACTGTGTACTGTGTACCACTGTGTATAGTAGAAATGACAATAAAAGCCTCTTGACTTGACTTGACTTGAAAGTTCTCCAGAAGACGATCATCGACACCCTGCACATGGAGGGTAAGACACAAAAGGTCACCGCTAAAGAAGCTGCTGTTTACAGAGTGCTGTATACAAGCACATTAATGGAAAGTTGAATGGAAGGAAATAATGCGGTAGAAAAAGGTGAAACGAAGCCTATTCAAGAATTTGCAGGAAATTCATAGACTGCAGCTGGAGTCAGTGCTTCAAGAGCCACCATGCACAGACGTATCAATGTACTACAGCTGGCGCATTCCTTGTGTTAAGCCACTCCTGAACCAGAGACAACGTCAGAGGTGTCTTACCTGGGCAAAGGACAAAAAGGACTGGACTGTTGCTCAGTGGGCCAATGTCGTCTTTTCAGATGAAAAGTAAGAACATTTTGATTTCATTTGGAAATCAAGGTTCCAGAGTCTAGAAGAAGAGAGGAGGGGCACAGAATCAAAGTTGCTTGAGGTCCAGTGTAAAGTTTGGACAGTCAGTGGTGTTTTGGGGAGTCATATCATCTGCTGGTAGTGGTCCACTGTGTTTTATCAAGTCCAAGGTCAGCAGAGCTGTCTACTGGGAAGTTTTAGACTGTCTACTGGGAAGTTTTAGACAGCCATAAAGCTGGTCTGCTGACCAGCTTTATGGAGATGCTGATTTCATTTTCCAGCAGGATTTGGCACCTGCCCACACTGCCGAAAGCACCAAAGGTTGGTTAAATGAACATGGTGTTGGTGTGCTTGACTGGCCAGCAAACTCACCAGACCTGAACCCCATAGAGACTCTATAGAGTATTGTCAAGAGGAAAATGAGAAACAAGAGACCAAATGAGCTGAAGGCCACTGTCAAAAAACCTGGGCTTCCATACCACCTCAGCAGTGCCATAGACTGATCACCTCCATTCCACGCCGAATTGAGGCAGTAATTAAAGCAAAAGGAGCCGCTACCAAGTATTGAGTACCTAACAGTAAAAACTTTCTTTCGGCTTTTCCCGTTAGGGGTCGCCACAGCGGACTATCTGCATGTTTGATTTGGCACGTTTTTACACTGGATGCCCTTCCTAACGCAACCCTCCCCATTTATCCTGGCTTGGGACCGGCACTAAGGCTTGTGCAACCCTAAGGGCTGGGGTCGGTTCCCTGACCGGGGATCGAACCCAGGCCGCAGCGTTGAGAGCGCCGCATCCTAACCACTAGACCACCAATGAACATAATTTCCAGAAGGCCAACAGTTCACAAAAAAAATTTTTTTTGACTGGTCTTATGAAGTATTCAAATTCTTTGAGATTAATTGTTTATTTTTATTTGTATTTATTCATTTAAATGTGAGCCAAAATCATGAAAATTAAAATAAATAAACACTTGAAATATACCAGTCTGTGTGTGATGAATCTATATAATGAGTTTCACTTTTTGCATTGAATTATTCAAATCAACTTTTTAATGATGTTCAAATTTATTGAGATGCACCTGTTGTTTCAGTGAAAAAATATATTCAATGTCGTCTATCCAAACCTTTTGATTGATAAAATACAGCTGAGTGCAAAAGTTTGCATGCAAGATCGTCAGGAGAAAGTGGATTCTTTTTTCATAATGAAGGGTCATAAATGTTTTGTTCACCAATTTTGATTGCATACTTTCCAATAAACATATCTACCAAAAATTTACTTATACTTAGAAATATGAAAAAAATTATGTATTCATCAGCTTGAACAAAGGTATGCTTTAAATAGCCAAGCAAAAAAGGTGCTACACCAGCATTTTTGAAATCTGAAATGTAATGGGACTGTAATGAGAAGTAATTAGCTTTTCCTTTATTTATTTATTTTATTTATTTTATTTATTTTATTTATTTTATTTATTTTATTTTTTTATTTTTTATTTTTATTTTTATTTTTTTGCACCATTGTGGTTCAGGTTTGGTCTATTCTTCTTTCCAAATTGTCTTCAAGTAACCCAAAATTCCCTCTGATGGACTTTAATATGTCCAAGTACATCGCTCCAATCATGTTTCGTTAGACATCTAATGCAGAGTAGCAGCTCCACATCATGATGTTCCCAGCTCCATGCTTCACTGTGGGATCAATACACACAACCTGTGTTTTTGAATATGCTGAATTTATAGAGTTCAAAACTATACACAAAATAAAAAGGAAGATAAATGAATGTGGGTGTATTCTCAAAGAAATTATTGATTCCGAAAGCAGTCAAAGGTTGTTTACGGATATGAAAAAGCATATTTTGACATCTAGCTGAATTTTAACAAAATGAATAGGCAAGATTAGAACAGACTTGTCAGGATGCAAATATTACGCATAATGCTTGAAGCAGATACATAAAGGACATATTTTCTATACAAACTATAAAACTAAGAACTGACATTTGATTATTTCATTTTCAGTTTAATTTGTTTTGATATTATCATAACAATGTTCTCACTTTATTGCAGAGGTCGCAAAAGTACACACATCCTTCACTTATGTAGAAGTACAGATACTGATGTTTTAAAAGACTCTAATTAAAGTTGTAGTTGGAGTACTAACTATACTTTTTTACTCAAGTGAAAAAGTTAAAGTAAAGAAGTATGGGCTCTGAAATGTACTTAAGTAAAAAAGTAGCCATTACTACTCAATCTAGACCCTTTACAGATTTGAATAATGTATTGATCTTATCTGTACAAAAAAAACAGTAATTTAAGTTCATTTCAGCGTTATGAGGAAGAAATGCCACAAAACGCACCGGCGTGTTTGACGACCCCAGACAAGTAGGTATGGCTGCAGCCCGGTGACCTCCAAGTGGGAGGGACTTCTGCCACAAGTAGGTTGGACCTCACAAAGAGGCGGGGTTTGTACAGTGAATAATGATTCCACGAAGTAGGGACACACGCAGATTGAATGTTAAGTCTTTTTTTGTTTTTAATATCGTTTCTCACGTCTTTGTCATTGTGTATGTCAAACACTATTTTGAACAGCTATTTTATTGCTCAATCTTCTTCTTCTCTGCTCCAGTTAGAGGGCGCCACAACGGATCATCTGTCTCCATACCCCCCTGTCTTCTACATCTGCCTCTTTCAAGTAAAGTCAAGTGAAGTCAAGTTTATTTCTATAGCGCTTTTCACCATGGACACTGTCTCAAAGCAGCTTTACAGAATTCAGGAGTTAAGGTGAATTACATGTCCCTGATGAGCAGCCTGGGTCGACTGTGGCAAGGAAAAAACCCCTTAAATGTTATGAGGAAGAAACCTTGAGAGGAACCAGACTCAAAAGAGGAACCCATCCTTATTAGGGTGATATCAAGAGTATGATTATAAATCTTTAAAACAATACAAAACACCAGAGAGTGAGAACTAACATGAGCACTGTAATGTAAGATTATGAGTAATGTCCTTTCTACAGTCTTATACAGTCATTTGAGATTATGGAACTAGGAGCTACTGAGCAACTCAGAAAATAGCTCAACATTTGAGAGCATCATAGATCCAACACCAGCTTTTCCATGCCAGAGCCTTCAAAGAGGTCCAATATCCAAACTCAACATGAAGTGGAATCCAAATGGTGCTGGTACGTCTCTGGATGGTTTCAAACCAACTACCTGCATGTCTTCTCTCACCACATCCATAAACCTTACTCTTTTCCTCCTTCCTGGCAGCTCCGTCCTCAGCATTCTTCTAACGATATACCCCACGTGCCTCCTCTGCACATGTCCAAGTCATCTCAATCGCCCCTCCCTCATCTTGTGTCCAAAACGTCCTACATGCTTTTTTTCCTCTAACAAACTCGTTTCTAATCCTCTCCATCCTTTTATTAGCATTTTATTGCTCAGTATAAAAATAAATAAAATCTATCCTGCATTTTTTATTTAACTTTTTTTATGAAAGTGAATGGAAACAGAATAACATTCTTGCTAATATGTTACATATTTTAATTAAATTATGTAATCTGATCGTGGGTAACATTTTATTTTCAGTAAAATAAGCAAAACATTTACAAGACACTCATGCAAACATGTAAAACTTCTACAGAGAACATAAAAAATGGTGCCATATGTTTCTATGTATAATTAAAACTCATTAACCCAGCCATTAGGGTTGCACAAGCCAGTGCATTCTTAAGGTCTCAAGTGCGGGTAACTGGGGAGGGTTGCACTAGGAAGGGCATCAGCATAAAACATGTGCCAAATCAAATATGCCAAGTCAAGTCAAGTCAAGTCAAGTCAAGTCAAGAAGCTTTTATTGTCATTTCAACCATATATAGCTGATGCAGTACACAGTGAAATGAAACAACGTTCCTCCAGAACCCAGGTGCTACATAAAACAACATAATACAACAATCACAGAAACAGAAAAACACAGGGCCAAGAACTAGTGGAAAGAGCCTCGCCACATAAAGTGCATGTGTGCAACTGGTGCAAACAGTGCAAAAGACAACACAAGACAGTGCAAGACAACACAGGACAGTGCAGGACAATACACAATACACAAAATAGCTCCGCCAGTAAACCTGTCGTAACAAAATAAGGTGCACAGTAGCAGAAAAATGTAAACAGAAAAATGTAAACAGAATTGTGCAATTCAACAATAGCAGCAATCAAAATGAAGTGAACAGTGGCAGAAAGATGTGGACAGAATATTGTGCAAAAGAACAAATCCCGAAATATGTGCAAAAAACGGCATGTAAACATTTTGTGGTAATGATTAGTGTGAGTGGTACTGAATGATGGGTATGCGAAGTGTATGATGTGTGTTGAGTCCGGTTTGTACGAAGTGTATGATGTGTGTTGAGTCCGGTTTGTACAGATCAGTCACACAAAGTGAGTATGAGTGTGTGTTGAGTCCGGTTTGTGCAGATCAGTCACACAATTGTGTGTAAGTGTGTGTGTGTGAGAGAGAGTTCAGTTCAGATGTTTGTTGAGGAGCCTGATGGCTTGAGAAAAGAATGCGGATCATGAAAGGGAATTTCATACCGGATCGGTCGAGGCCCGGGTTACCAACGACCACCACAGGTATCGTTAGCCAACAGGGTACCGGTGGAAATTGGGCTACTGTTGGCCGAAGGAGGAGAAGGAGAGGAGGAAGACGTCTACAGAGACAGCAGGGAAAGGAGAAGTGTAGGGGAGTGGAAGTTCGGGTTGGTACTTTAAATGGTACTATAACTGGTAAAAAGAGAGAGGTAGCTGATATGATGGAGAGGAGAAAGGTAGACATGTGTGTGTTCAGGAGACCAAGTGGAAAGGGAGTAAGGCCAGGAACAATGGAGGGTTTAAACTGCTTTATCATTGTGTGGATGGAAAGAGAAATAGTGTAGGGGTGATTCTGAGGGAAAAGTTTAGTAAGTGTGTAGTGGAGGTGAAGGGAGTTTCTGACAGGGTGATGATCGTGAAGCTGGAAGCTGAAGGGGCGATTATAAATGTCATCTGTTCTTATGCTCCACAAGTGTGTTGTGAGATGGAGGAGAAGGAAAAATTTTGGAGTGAGTTAGATAAAGTGGTAGAAGGTGTACCTAGGAATGAAAGATTGGTGATTGGGGCAGATTTCAATGGGCATGTAGGTGAAGGGAACAGAGGTGATAAGGAGGTGATGGGTAGGTATGGCTTTAAGGAGAGGAATGTGGAAGGGCAAATGGTGGTAGATTTTGCTAAAAGGATGAAAATGGCAGTGGTGAACACTTATTTTAAGAAGAAGGAGGATCATAGGGTGACGTATAAGAGTGGAGGAAGGTGCACACAGGTGGATTATGTTCTATGTAGGAGATGCAACCCAAAGGAGATTGGAGTCTGTAAGGTGTTGGCAGGGGACAGTGTAGCTAGACAGCATTGGATGGTGGTCTGTAGGATGGTTTTGGAGGTGAAGAAGAAGAAGAGGAGGAGAGTGAGAACTGAAAGAAGAAGAAGATGGTGGAAACTGAAGGAGGAAGACTGTAGTGTGAGGTTCAGGGAAGAGGTTAGACAGGGGCTCGGTGGTGGTGAAGAGGTGCTGAATGATTGGGCAACTACTGCAGAAGTGATGAGGGAGACAGCTAGAAAGGTACTTGGTGGGACATCTGGAAATAGAAAGGAAGACAAAGAGACATGGTGGTGAAATGAGGAAGTGCAGGAGAGCATAAGGAGAAAGAGGCAAAACAGAATTGGGATCGACAGAGTGATGAGAAAAGTAGACAGGAGTACAAGGAGATGCGGAAGCAGGTTAAGAGGGAGGTGGCGAAAGCCAAGGAAAAGGCATATGAGGAGCTGTATGAGAAGTTGGACACTAAGGAAGAAGAAAAGGATTTGTACCGATTGGCCAGGCAGAGAGACCGAGCTGGGAAGGATGTGCTGCAAGTTAGAGCAATAAGGGATGGAGATGGAAATGTGTTGACTAGTGAGGAGAGTGTGTTAAGAAGCTGGAGGGAGTATTTTGAGCAGCTGATGAACAAGGAAAATGAGAGAGAGAGAAGGTTGGGTGGTGTGGAGTTGGTGAAGCAGGAAGTGGATAGGATTACTAATGAGGAAGTAAGAGCAGCTATTAAGAGGATGAAGAGTGGAAAGTTGGTTGGACCAGATGACATACCGGTAGAAGCATGGAGATGTTTAGGAGAGATGGCAGTGAAGTTTTTAACATAATTGTTTAACAGGATTTTGGAAGGTGAGAGGATGCCTGAGGAATGGAGAAGGAGTGTGCTGGTACCGATCTTTAAGAACAAGGGAGATGTGCAGACCTGCAGTAACTACAGGGGAACAAAGTTGATCAGTCACATCATGAAGTTATGGGAAAGAGTAGTGGAAGCCAGGCTGGGAGAAGAGGTGACCGTCTGTGAACAACAGTATGGTTTTATGCTGAGGAAGAGCACCACAGACGCATTATTTGCTTTGAGAATGTTGATGGAGAAGTATAGAGAAGGTCAGAAGGAGTTGCATTGTGTGTATGTGGATTTAGAGAAAGCGTACGACAGGGTGCCAAGAGAGGAGTTGTGGTACTGTATGAGGAAGTCAGGTGTGTCAGAGAAGTATGTTAGGGTGGTGCATGACATGTATGAGGACAGTGTGACAGCAGTGAAGTGTGCAGTAGGAACGACAGGCAGGCAGGGTGGAGTGGGTGGAGAAGAGTGACAGGAGTGATTTGTGATAGAAGGGTATCTGCAAGAGTGAAAGGGAAAGTTTATAGGACTGTGGTGAGACCTGCGATGTTGTATGGATTGGAGACAGTGGCATTGAGTAAAAGACAGGAGGTGGAGCTGGAGGTAGCAGAGCTGAAGATGTTGAGGTTTTCGTTGGGAGTGATGAGGATGGACAGGATTAGAAACGAGTTTATTAGAGGGACAGGGCATGTAGGACGTTTTGGAGACAAAGCGAGGGAGGCAAGATTGAGATGGTTTGGACATGTTCAGAGGAGGGACATGGGGTATATCGGTAGAAGAATGCTGAGGATGGAGCCGCCAGGAAGGAGGAAAAGAGGAAGACCAAGGAGGAGGTTTATGGATGTGGTGAGGGAAGACAAGCAGATAGTTGGTTTTAAAGAGGCAAATGTAGAGGACGGGGGGAATGGAGGCGGATGATCCGCTGTGGCGACCCCTAATGGGAGAAGCTGAAAGAAGAAGAAGAAGAAGAAGAAGAAAAACCCTTATGTGTTTTTTTATTTTTTATTATTTGTACTTCTTCTAACACATTGCATAGCATGTGTTGCTGATGTGATGCCTCTTGTGTGGTTCGAGGTAATCAAAAGATTTTTTTCATTGCAGCAGCAACAGTTTTACAGCCCACAAGAATGTAAGATACAAGAATACAAGATTCGGCCTCTCATAAATCACATCCTTACCAAGCTAAAAGAACTGCCTATGTGTGAGACATTAAGTGTGGATGAACAAATAGTACCATTTAAGGGCAAGAGCAGATCCAAGCAATACCTCCCCAGTAAACCAAGAAAATGGGGTTACAAATTCTTGGAGGACGGCATTCCACACAATTTTGAGATTTATAATGGTAAAGCTGTCGATCCACCTGAGCTTCCAGATGTAGGGGCAAGTGGGAATGTAGTACTGCGCCTAGCAGAACCAATACCAAAAGATTTTAATTTCATTGTTCTTTGACAACTGGTTGGTGCTTACCCTATATCTCATGTCAAAAGATGGGACAGAGGCTAAAAGAGAAAGATCGAGGTCCCATGCCCTGCAGCAGTATC
Organism: Silurus glanis; assembly: GCA_014706435.1. Lineage (NCBI taxonomy): Eukaryota > Metazoa > Chordata > Actinopteri > Siluriformes > Siluridae > Silurus > Silurus glanis. The sequence continues at coordinate 8,093,234 of JAAIIK010000007.1, forward strand.
CACTTACAATCAGCACATGCGAGGTGTTGACTTGTTGGATTCGTTGAATGCTTTATATCCTAATAACATCAGATTAAAGAAATAGCATCACCGTCTAGTCTTTCATTTGATTAATATGGCAGTGGTGATATGTTGACTCCTCTACAGACGGGATTGAGCTAACAATGGAATGACGAAAGGTGACCATATGCGGCTGAATGCCTTCAAGTACCAAATACCACATAGTCTGTGCAAATCATAAAAAGATGGAAGGAAGCAGAGGCAGGGGCCCATGGCTCCCATTCCTAACCAGGATGTCTGCTTGGACAATACTTCACATTGGCCAATAATGTGTGACAAGAAGAGAAGGTGCATAGTACAGGAACACCCAAAGTGACGTACAAAAGGTGTAACGTACACCTCTGTTTCACAGCATAGAACCTTTTTTTTATTATTTCACAAAGAACGAAGTACATAAAATAACACAACACACTACATGATACAAACACACACCTGGATCAAATCAAATATGTAAATATGTTTAAAGTGCTTTTAACTTTTGTGTTGAATGATTTTGTTACATTTTAAAAAGAATTTTGTAAATGTGTTACACTCGAGTTTTGTTTTATGGTCTGTGAATTCACAGTTTTCTCTGTGATTCTGTACCATTGTTGCACAACGTTGCCCCTAGACAACAAAAATTATTTTTTTTAGCAATAAAAGATCCCAAAATGAACCAATAAATGATGTGGAATTATTTGCATCATGAACCAGCAAAATGTGTGCAGTAGAGGGTTAAGTACAGTAATGAAGAATTTGTACTTCGTTACTTCTCACCTCTGCATCAGTGGATCATTATGTAGGGAAAACAATTTGCAAGCCTTTTTTTTTTTTTTTTTTTTTTTTAAAAGACTGAATGGTAGGATCTTGGAAAACGTTAGTAAGGGATAACATGATAGTCCCTTTGAGACAGTGCTGGAGAGGTGAGTCAAGTTTATAACTATGTATTTATTTTATAACTGGTTCAGGGAAGGATTTAGTTTAAGGACTGCCGTGTCACACTGGGAATCAAGAGGCCAATGAATGTCCAGTAATGAAAAAATGAGACGAGAGACAGAGCATATAAACTACAGTATAAGAAATACTCAGTTAGAGGGTTATCTGGACTATTTGGATAACAGTTTTGCATTTATTTGTATAAAACCACACCAAGCAAATACTGCTGTATCTAATGTTTATTTGTGATATTAAAATCAATAATAGCATTAGACTATAATGGTTACAAGCTAAGTTGTGGTACCAACTCCGGGCTGATACAATGCAGAGACATATTTAAGGATAATACAAAATAAGAAAGAAACAAAGAGGCACAATAGCACAAGTAGACACATAAAAAAAATATGTCACAAGTGATTTTAAGCCTACTTCATATCTGTACATTAACAATGCTTAAGAAACCAAGTTGTTTTCCAACCAGTTGTGCCTCCAAAAATAAATGGAAAAAAAAAAAAAAAAAAAACTAACAAAAAATAATAAAACATGAGAAAAGAAAACAGCACAACACTGAAACATAAATAGAACAACTGTTAAGATACTGTATTTGAACAGGCATATATGTGAACTACAAATATAGACATTGCTAATAGGATCATGTAACTGTTAGTTTCAGTAGGATACACTGCAGAATTCTGCTTTAGAATCACCAAGAGAATTAGAGCACTTAGCAATGAAATACAGCCTTCCTACTATGACAAAAAATAAAATAAAGAGAATTTACACTTGGGGAGTACACACACAGTACGAGCTACTTAAAGATCCCATGCTAATTTATCTAGGAGAATACCATACAACAAAATGCATCAACAATCAGAAGCATTACATCGAGGTCATGAATTGTGTGTTTTTTTTCTTTTCCCAATGGGTGACAATTCTATCAATTGATAATTGAACATTGTATGGATTTCAAAACAAGCTAAACATTTTTTGGGGGGGGTTTTGTTGCTTTTCTGGAAACCATGCCGAAGGTCAATAATTAGCAAGGGCAATATAAATTTGGCAAAGTTTGGAAGGAGATGTAAATCATTGCAGTGTGATGTGTGAGTGTGGTGCTCAGGAAACAAAATAAACAGAACACGAGGGTTTGTTATTATCAGGTTGTGTGGTTGTCTTCTGAAGTCGAGAAAACTGGGGCCAACAGTCCAGGTGACCCTACTAGCACTCTGATGTCCTCCTTAAAACAAACAAACAAATGAACAAAAAGAGCTACCACCGCTACATTTACACACCCCTCTCTCCCACCCGACCGCAGGTCCTGTCCATGCCATTACAGTCATCCTATAATAAGGACGAGGCCTTGGCACGGGTGTTTACAGTGGCTCCAACTGATGTCAAACTGACCACTGTCCAGCACTGTTTCTTGCAAGGGAGTGGAAGAAATAAGTTTGTGAGCCTGACAACAGATTCTACGTCACAGCTCTCATGCCACTGAGGGTGTTCAAGTATGTATTTTCAAAATTCAGCACCAATGGGCGGCGAGACGGCACTCCTACCCAAAGTCCATGTTTTGTTTCGCACAAAGAGCTTCATTTCCTTCAAAAAGCAACGAGGGAAGCCATGCGGCTATGGAGAGAAGACTCTGGACTTCTCTGTGGATGTGGTCAGGTACAGGGAAAACATGCTGTCGGCAACTCGCACAAGTGGACAGCTTCACAAATATTAACAAAAACAATACAGTCTTCTGCTTCCTGCCCTCTTATCCAGTGACACAGGATCTCAGATCTGTCAAACAACGTTATGTCTACATGTGTCGTGGATCTGTATTTGGAAAATGGAGATTTTCTGTTCGTTGGAGAGTAAAGTGGTGAAGGCCATTTCTTTTGGTGAATGAATAAGACTGTTCCAGATAAAATCACATGGTAATCGGAGGAACAGTAGAACCAGAAGAATTAAGAGGCACAAAAATCTTGAATGTTGATGAGGGAACACGATGCTTACAAGGTCTGACGTTGTCTTTCCAAGGCTGATCTACCTGCTCCTTCAAGGGCTCCTAAGGAAGTCTTTAATCCACTGCAGGTCTGCCAAATTTATTTTAGCAAGACCTTTTCGTGTATCATTCTGGAATTATGAAAAAAAAAATATTTTCAAGCAGATTTCACTCTAACCAAACAGAAAAAAAAAGTAAAGCAAAATCATTGAAAAAAGAAAGGTTTGGACTTGTGCATTCACCAATTGATTTGAACCCAATGTACAAACTAACAAATAAAAATAAACAAAACAAAACATGGTGTAAATAGAAACAATATTAGCATTTAAAAACAAGTCTACATCGTGATTGCAGCACTCTTTGGATAGTCTCTTAACCAGAATGTTCCACAAGTTAAAATGTACAAGCTTAACATATTGAATTGACTTCACTGAAGGAAGACTACATTCATCTTAACATGAAAACTGTCTGAGGCAAAGCAGCAACAGCTCTCATTCTGCAGACATCTCAAAACTACAGAAAACAAAACTCTTGATTTAGTTCTTGGCATAATGGGCTGAAGTTTCCTTATAAAACATCATTAAATCAAGTTTGGATATTTCATTTGTTTGAATAAGGCACCTGATATTGCAGGCATCATTTAAAAAACAATTTTTGTAATTTGTAGTTAAACCAAGTGCAATGAGGGTTGTTTTCAGCTTGAAGTAATCTGCAATCACATAAAAAGGCTGGAGCACCACTGCATTATGTTTACATCAGAGTCTGTGTGGCATCTATAATCCACCCCCTTGTGCTCATCGTTTAAGTTCAGTGACTTGATCAGTGTGTATAATCTCTACTCAATGTCCTTGTCATGGTCTCACTGGATGGTTGATTACTCTGTATTGTATGAAGTGAGTTAAGTCATCATGCACAATGTTCATACTTCGTCATCATGCTCAAATGACAATTAGATACTTGTGAAACGATAAAAAAAAAAAAAAAAAAAAAAAAAAGCTTTAAAACAAATAATTTCAAGCAATAGTAAGCTTGAGGAATGCCATTCTAGAGCACTCTTGAAGCGACAGTGTTTTAGCATTAGTCTTATCTAATCTTCTTAGACATCTACTTCTGTGAAATAATTTTTTAGGTTTTTTAATTAGTAACAAAATGTATGAAAAATAAAAAATAAAAGCTTGGTAAAAGGTCCATTACATGACAAACCATCAGACAGAACAACTTAACGGACAACCATCCAATATGGTAAATATACTTGAATGGGCATGTTTATTTATTAACAATAAGACAGACTGTCTCTCATAAAAGGTTTAGCAACTGCTCTAAACCATTTATCATCCTTTAATAGTAAGTTATGGCCACCATAAGGTACAACTTTTAGACTTAACCTGAACATTATTAGATACAATTTCTTAGTAAAAACAAAAAGAGCCAATATTTCTTTACTGGGAAAGCATCCCAATTTACTACAAAGACATACAAAATGCACCACTTAGAGCTATGTCTGTCACATGCTCAGGACACATATGTACAAAACTAGGCATGCCAAAATTATACAAATGAAAAGGAAACACATGAACACAAACATCTCTCTTTTCAAATGCTTACTGTAGCCATTTTGGAAAATGATGCAAGAAATGATTCAGTAACTTTTTCTTTTCTTTTTTTTTCTTTTTTCTTTTTTTACTGGGATCCAACTGGCCATTTCTTTGTACAGATACAGTGGCAAATACTCAACAAACAAGAAAAAGTATTTTTTAGTTAGGAGTGGGCTTACACATAAATCAAACAGAACAAGGAATGGTTACTGATTTTCTGTACAATATAACAAAAATGGTTAAGCAGCTTCAACCAAACATTCATTTAATTTGTATATAGTGCAGACAACAAATAGAAGCACAATTTGGATTCAATAGATAGCTTACTCGTTTTTAGGATTGCAATCTGGCAACAATAATGGAAAAATGTTAACTGAGACTCAGGATAATATGCAAAAAAAACAATACATCGAATAAACAAACAAACTGCTGGTTGGATCATTATTTCTATACTGGAAAAAGCAGTTATCGCTGTATGAAGCAAATATAATGAAGGAACACATGCAAAATAAATGTTAGGTACTCTACTAAACAATTGATATTTTTAAATATATTCCAGCTTAAGAGCAGTGTGTATAATATTATAATGTACAAGTTTTGAAGATCAGAAATATTTCAGATTTGTGTTAGGATAGATTTGCAGCAGAGGCCCCTTTATTAACTCTAACTTAAGCTATATGTAAAATTCACATAATGCAATAGCTTTTTCATGCTTTAATTTAAAAACCAAACAACAGGAAAAAAAATTAAATTACTGGCTTTGAATAACAACCATATCCTTAACCGAATGCCACAGAGTCTCTCGAGTTAAACACTTAAACTCACAATGTCACATCAAATGCAAGAAACTGAATTAATAAAAAAAAAAAAAAAAAAAAAAAAACCTAAGACAAACACAGATATTTTCCCACTACAGCAGGCCACTGACTTATAAACATGCACCTCCACCTTAATTCTCCATGCTCATTGTCACTTGCCAAATGTTTTTTTTTTTGTTTGTTTTTTTGTTTTTAATTACAAATTGGTCATAACTACTGAGAGCCAATGCCAGAGGTTTTAATTCAAGATGGCAAGGCGAAGGCCAGGATAAGTTTTCATAGCAGCAAAGCTTTTCAAGCCTTGCCCTTTATCAAGAATGGATGGGTGTTTGGAAAGGCAAAATCGATGTAGTCTGATTAATTCCCTATGGCAAACAAGATTTGCCTTACAGTACAGCGATATAGTTTTTTTTTTTTTTCTGAACCACTAATAAGGAGCTTACGCTTCCTTAATCACCTCCGATTTCCACCTTTAAGTACAAATTACTTAAAAAAAAAATTATTGATAACAATATTCACCTCTGGCAATGTCCAAAGAGAACATGTCAATACTGTACATCAACCTGAAGAAGAACACAAAGCAGAATTTGCACTTTTCCATAGGAAATGTCTACTAAAGGCAAATGGAGTTTGTGACGCTTGACTTGTCGTCACACAGGGGCCTGTCCTTTCGTGACTTCACTGTCAACCTGTCCTGGTTAAGATGGTAAAAGTCAAGTACTCACTGCAGCATTCAAACAAGGCCTGTTTAGCAGCAGATGGAAGGAAAAGAATGCTTTTTTTTTCCTTTTTTTTTCTTTCTTTTGTCTAGACAAAGTGCTTTAGTTATCTTACATATAATATATATGTTTGTATATACACACAAGATAAATATAGAAGATATATCTAATTTCTATGTATAAAGAGAACACTGCAAATTACATTAGCCTCTAACATGAATGGTATATACAAAATTACTATGCTGCCAAACGAAATAATAATAAAAAAAAAAAATAATGTAAAAAGAGAACATCAATGAGCTACTATGGTGTACAAACGTCTTTAGCTTTATTTTTTTCACAAAGCTATTTTGGAGGCTGTAGAGGAAAATATTCTCCCTTCTTTCATTCAATCAAAAATAACTCCACAAACACCCGAAGATAAACCATGACTATCAATCACACTTTTTTTTTTCTTCTCTCTCTCTCTTTTTTTTTCTTTCCAGATAACATGCAGTTCTGCATTGGGAAGTGCAGTAGCTTTTCACACTGGACAAATATGAAGGTGCAGCAGCTAGCAATCATTTGTGCAACTTTAAAGCTCTCTCTCTCAATGTTTTCCTGCCTCAAAGAATAAGCACTCTTAGTTATGGACAAGGAAGAGCCTATGACTGGGTCTAGGTTTAAAAAAATTTTGAGCATGAGGTCCTGATGATAAATTCATCAAAGCCTTTCTCAAAAAAGGGTTTATAGATATGTTCATAGAACATTAAAAACAGAAAACATCAAGGTAACCATTGCAAAAATGACAGAATAAGTCTTTCTTTCTTATTTCCAAGCTGCTCAGTGAATATAAAGCTATAAAAATGAGTCACGCTTATTAACATAATCCGTTACAAAGGTACCATTTTATCAATACATATACAAGAGTGTGTATGTATCAATTACGGAATATACCCATGACAAACTCAAGATAAAGTTTTTGCTGTATGCTTATTCTCCATAAAACTAAAGAATATTAATAAACTAACATTTTGGTTCTCCGTTCATGTCATACATATGCATTTACAAAAGCATCTTCAGCTCTACCGTTTAAAAAGCATTAATGGAAAAAATTGCATGGTGGGAAACTGAACTGCTTGATCTAAGTACAAAGGTTTCCAAAGCAACACTTCAACTTGAGAGCTAAAGAACAGCACAAGAGCGCTAGGAGGATACGAGTGAATGCTTCTTTCTGTAGATAATTGGACCCAAGCAAACTTCACAGTTCATTGAAAATCCCTGACCCTACAACTTTTTTTTTTTTTTTTTTACTTACATTCAATACGGTGTCAGGATAGCTGTGCAAAACCTTACTTAAACTGGCTAGATGCCAATTTACGTTGCACGTGTCTTTGGTACAAAAACAAAACAATCAGAATATAGTGTGCAAATCTCTCGTTCTTTTTTTTCTTTTCGTATTTAATATATGAATAGTACTTAAAATAACCACTCCCCCTCCCAAGCACACACACACACACACACACACACACACACACACACACACACATCCATTCTCCACTTAAAAGAAGTACCAAATAGAGAGAGGAAAGAAATATTTGTCAGAGCCATCTTATTTTACCTAGCACAGACTCTGTGGCATAAATCAATATTTTTTCATGTTCCTACGTCCATTCATAGTATCTTTATCAAGCTGAAATACATAGCAAACTTGCAGGTCTGACTTGCCTCACTGCTCTTTTTCTCCTTGAAACATGGTCTATTTGCTTTCAAGTGAAATCCCCTCCATATCTACAAGGCACAATGAATCTTACTTTTAATAAGTACAAATATGAACAAGACCGAGTCAGTGAAACATTTGAGCCCCTTCAATGCGACTTCGGAAAACGTCCACGATCAATTGATGTGAGGGCACGTTGATCAAAGTGGAGTGGAGTTACCACTACAAAATATTACGTCTTCCCAGGTAAGCAAGGAGATTTAAATGGACCATCTGCTCCAGTCAGTCTATAATCTCTCTTTTTTTCGGCCTGAGACCACCAAGACAAAAGAAACAGAACATTCAAGCCCAATTCTTATTGTCGTGCTGTGTCCCTTTTCTAAATTCACACGCGTAACGTCAATCTTTTAATTGCTTTCCAATACAGTTAGATGATTAATATGTTTGTGTTGGCTTTGTCAGAGTTGGCATATAAAGTTTTAACTTGTTTAATCCTGCAAAAGCCAGGACACTAGAGTAGGAAAGCAGAGGTTTAGTTAATTTTGAACATTTTAAATGACCAGGTAAAAATGTGTGTATTAAGTTGTAGAATGACTTTTTCTATCCATGAGTCTAAATTAATGTTAATAATGATGCAATATTCCCTAAAGAAAACACCTCTGCTTCCTGTATCCAGTAAAGGGGCATTTGCTGGACATAAGGAAAAATGGCTACAACAGGAACTAGTTGCGTCTTCTTCTGTAAAAGGATGATTCATTCCGGGAGGTATCTCGTCAATTGGCTTTTGAATTTTGCAAAATGGTGGCTTGCAGATGGAGGTTTTTTTTTCAACCAGCCACATGCACACATGGTAAGGAAAAAGACTACTGAGTGCAGAGAATTCTGTAGGTGCGTGGAAGGCGAATATATACATACGTCTGCACAGACGGACAGGTGTTCGTATGCATATATCCACATTAAGCATTTTGAGCATCTCCTGTTGACATGGGCATGCAGAGTGTTGGGCCGTTACAGTGTGAGACAGGAATGGTGCGGATGGCTTCGAGTGTGCTTCCAAATACTATCTGTATGCCTCTACACTTTCAGCGTGGGCACACGCAGTCCCACTAGACCTCCAGTGGGATCACCTTTGCCTGTATTCTCAAGGATCTGGTTCACAAAGTCTGAAGTCTGGCCAGCTACTGGTGACTGCACTGCACAAAGAAAAAGGAAAATGAGAATTATTCATTATCCACGTTTAGATCTCCAATGTGAAAAAGCATATGGCTCGTTATTTATTATAACACTATAAGCAATACCGGTCAAAACACTGCACAAAGGACTACCAGAAAGCCACTGCTGGATCTTTGAGCAAAGAATATATATCTCAAATATTCAGCTATGTGGTGGGATTGTATTAGGCTTCATTAGTCATTTGCTCATAATAAAAGCATCCGCTGAATGAATCAATGTCAATTTATTAGACATTTAAAATATACATGCACCGTGCAAAAGCTTTTTTTTTTTTATGCTGGAAAAAAAGCAGACCTTAAATAGTCTAGAGTCAGTACTAAAAAAATATGCAGAGTAAACATGCACATCCTTGTGTGGTGTGCGGAGGCTTTGCTTACCATTAAAACAAAATAAAAATGATTTAAAGTCAGTGTCATACCTAGTGTCTCCTCTATGAGCTTGTCAAGCTTTTCTGCCATACTTGTCCCGTTGTTATTCGAGTTATCTTGAACTCTGTTCACAATCTCCTCTTTGATTGTATTAATCACAAACAGCAATCGATCTACAGATAAAAAAAAGCATACATAAACCAATAAACTCAACATATAACAGTGGTGGCGTGGTTCCAGGTAGGCAATGATGTCCATTAAAAGACACATCACATTCGAGACATACAACAAGAACAAAGGCACAATGAAAGCTTTTGGCTAAAGGATTGAATCAGATTTCACTACGGACGTCAACTGGCGTAAGCATTGATTTTCCTCTTTCTAGTTTAACTTTAAAACTGACGTACCATATTCAGTGCCCAGGCCCCATAGCTTGACTTTGTTTGCTTCATATTGAGCTTTCTTTTTCAGTCTGCAGGCCCTGAGGAACAGAACAATGCACAGTTGTATTTGAGAGATGTTTTGAGCCATTCTGAACATGATCAATGATTTTACAGTAACAGTTTTGCACAATACAATTATGCGAAAATGCTGTAATGCAAAGTTCACTTGTGTTGCTCAAATTGTTGAGAACTGATGGTCATTAGTTGCTATTTCTGTTTTTAGATCAGTAGCTGCTACACAATATGCATATCTAACTATAGAATATATTCAAAACCACCACTGAACACAATAATAAAAAAATAAAAAATAAAAAAATAAAAAAAATAAAAATAAAAAAAAGAGAGATAATTGGCCAATTTTTACCAAAAATTTCATCTATTCAATAAAAAATAAATATTCTGATGGAAAATGCATATATGATTTCACCATTCTGTTTTGTTAAATTGGGACAAGACCAGCGCTTTTCTTTTAAGAATAATAAAGGGATATTGTTTCACAGTGAGAAGAAAAAAAATAGTCTCTCACTCACTGTAGGTAGTCACAAAATTATTATACTTCTCTTTTACATAACGTTAGACCTTTTGCATTGCTTGCTGGCCATGTTTGTGTCGCTAATGGTCACACTACCTCTTGCTACAGTTGCCAGTTGCCAGTTAGCATTTACTTTTCATTTTCATGTACTTAAAAAACACTGCTTGGTAATCTAGCCTTGTTATTTTTGTTGATTGATGTTAATTTATGGTTGATCCTAAAGCGTATTACTTTTGTTGCATCCATCACTTATGAATAACTGGTAATTTAATTAACATTTAGGACCAAGTTAATAATTTGATATTAATAATTCATATTCCTAGCCTAAATTTCCATGTAAACTTTTGCAATCCTTAACTAAATGAAAACAATTAATCCAAAAAGAATATATAAAAAAAGGTTAAATCTAAACATCGCATCACCTGTACTAATTTCCTCAATATTTATTATTTAAAAGAAGTTTAACAGGCAAGTTTTTAATATGTAGTATATAGATGTGTTTAAATATTGAAAACATTTGCCTAGTTGTTTTACAATTTTATGCTGACTTTTAAATAAAACTGCTTTAATAGAAGAAATGTTTTTGCTCATTATCATAATGTTTAATGGGAATGATGTCCTTGGCTAGGTTTTTGTCAAAGTGTCATGGTATCAGTGATGTTTTCCCAATGCACACTGGTTTTAACCTAAAGTCTGACCGCTGTTTAATATTTTCAATTACTATTTCAGGATTATTAGAACGACTGAGGTACAATTTGTTCCTCTATTGACTCAATAATTCTTTATTTTGACAAAAATCTCACTGTTTATAGAATGTGCTTTTAAAATCCGTTAATAATGGCTGTTGTGAGAAAATAGTACTACAGATGCAAACACCAGTTTTAGATTGGTTGGTACCTGCATTTGGTTGTTGGACCAATACTATAGATGTGGCATTTAGAACAGACTGAATTATTAAGTTTACTTTATTACTGTATTATTATTATTATTGGAAGGGCATGTATATTATTACCAATTAAAACTAATGCCACAATACTATAATTCATTTACTATTTTCTGCAGTTATAAGCACTGACCTCTAGATCTCTCATTAGAGGCTTACTGGATTGTAGGTAATGGTAGCTAGAAGAAAGTTATGATTACTGTCATGTGTTTAATGCTTTCTTCTATCTTACTGCTAAAGAAATATGCTAAATAGGAAGTGTAATTTCACTGTCAAAGTAAGGTTACACATTAACAGTGGAAAAAAAAGAGGTTTACACAAGCTCATGGGTGAATGCACATAAAAGTAGACATTTAATCAACAGGTCAGAGAGCATTACCATTTTGGAGGAGGCAACTTAAGTTAAGTTCAAATGATAAAGCTTCTAATTTCCAAGCATGTTTTTCCTCCCCCAAAATATATACTGACACAGCAATACTTGGACGATAAATGGAACTTGTTATAACTGGTTAAATTGGTTAAAGGTCCTATTTCATAAGGAACTATAAGCTTGTTTTCTAAGGCACTGGTTAGATGGTCTTACAGATTAAAATACTGTGGCCAAAATTGTAATAAGGTCCTTTACATTTGTTTCTGCATGTAAGGTTTGGGAGGATTAGCATATTTTTGAGTATTCTTTAAGTTTGTGTGCATTTAGAATGAAGTAACTTACTTAGTAGAATGAAGCTCAATAAAAATCAGTTAGAAAAACAAACAGATATTTGGATCTGAGTAGACCGATTTTTTCTTAAGCACTTGACCCATCACAGTTGCTAGCAACCGTGGCTAATATGGCACATACTGTTTTCCAGTAGCAATGACCTATATTCATGTCTGTCTCACTCCAGGGTGGATGAGGCACAAACTCCAAGCAAATGAATTTTTTTTTTTTATATCTTGTCAGGTCTAGCTGAGGGTTAAACACTGATTTTATCGAAGGATTTGAAGAGAGAAAAAAAACCTTTAATCACCAATTGAAATCCATGAAACTATATTCTGCCTTGGTCAAAGTTTAATTGCTTATACTCACATAATTAAGAACATTTTGTGCAAGCATACCTTTTTCCCGGTGAGGTTTGTTTGAAGTACAATTTTGCAAGTGATAAGAGAATAAATAGTTGAACGAAAGCAGCTGTAGGAAAGCTTACCTGGATGCAAGCTTGTTTTTCTCCTTTCGAGATCGAGGCCGCGCAGTCAAGGGGAGCTCACTAACAGGGGTCAGGTCACTAATCACCTTGTTAAGTTTGTGCAATTCATTCCCAATCTGAAGCAGCTTCCGTGGGTTGGGGGTGAGATCCTCTACGTCTGTCCGCCGAGACTTCTTTAGTGTGTATTTTCCTGAGATAGAAAAACAGAAGGTAATGTAATAGGAGTGTAATGTAATAACACTGTTAGTGTCTTTATCAATTTCGTGCTGCAAGTACCTGCATCATTATTTGGATTTCAACCAGAAGTGGGTGTGTCCTAAACCGGTATGTTAAATTATGTTACTTTTGATTCTTAAAACATGGAACTTTATTGCTATATTGACTCTCTCTCACTCTCACTCTCTAAAAATGCTCCTGAAGTACCAGTGACCAGAGATCCTGTCCCTTTCTTCTCTTTGGATTTGCCTGATTTATCCTGACACGCTACCTCTGGATGAAGATGTCCTCAGTTGGAGACCACTCTCCACTCTGTGCAGCTGAGAATGGTTCCACATGAACAGTCTAAAGATACTGATACTGACCTCGAGAACTATGGGGATGGATCATAAATTAATATAAACAATACTGTAATGAATTAGGATGCATTTTGCAGGAACAGTTCTACATTTCAGTACCCATCACTGAACAGCACACCTTAACAATAATGGAACTGTAACAAATGGAAATGTGGTGCCACCCGGGTGGATGGCAAGATGCTTATGGATTCTTTTTTGAGTCTGGTTTCTCTCAAGGTTTCTTCTTCATGCCATCTTAGGGAGTTTTTCCCTGCCGCCACTGGATTTCTTATTAGGGATAAGCTTATAGGCACTAAACTAAAACTGAATAACCTCCATCACTTTAAGCTGCATTGGGACAATGTCCATTGTTAAAAGCGCTATAAATAATACTAAACGAAATTAATTTTTTTAGTAACAGCAGCTTCCTAATAATTAACAAAGTTCTTTTGGTACTCAGTTTTGTTATGTTTTAGAAAGAATATCTTTGCTCTACAGAATCTATTATGAATTGCTAGCATTCAGTCTTACAAGTGTGGCATTTCGTTTTATACCACAATGAATAGTTTTGAAATCGTTTATATACTCTGAATTGGTCAGTGCATAAAAATCCTGTATTATTTTCTGTCGAGTCACACGGTTTGGCAGGTTAATATGAATGCAGCAGTTCCGATACGTTATTGTTTCTATAGTAACAGCTCAAACGCAGGGACACGGCTGACCTCCTCATAATCAAAGGCGTATAATAAACAGACTTTAAAAACGTGTTCATTATAAAATTGTTGCTGTAATAATGCATTTTGTTAGAAGACATTTATTTAATGAATACAATCCTACAGTCCAGCAGGTACCAAATCGAGCAGATTTTAAAATTTTATACTTTCTGCTGATTTTTAAAAGAGAGAGTGAGAGTGATGGAGACAAAGGAATGAATGTTTATTAGTGTTCTAACACAGCTGAGTATAAGAACCAACTTGTCTCTCAGATGTCCCACAACAATCGGGAGCAAATTGCTATGATATAAGTGGAACAACTTACTCCAGACCATGTTGTTAAATGATAAGATCACACTTTAATGTTCCATTGTTAAAATACATGCTGCAATGTGCAATAATTATCTTATCATCTCACCATGATGCAAGCCGTTCTTTTGATACATGTTGCTGGGAAGGGTGTCTCTGTCCCACTCGGAAGGTTTTAGCATACGTTCTTGTTTAGATGGGGTGAGCTGCTCGCTGTATTCCCAGAAGTATCGACGCTTGCCCCTCTTCCTGGAAATTCCAGGTGTCAAACCTTTGACGTCCTCTACCATGTCTGTGTCACATCCTGCTCGAAACAGAGAAAAAATTCAGATCAACAAAAAATTGGAAGCCACAAAAAGCCAAAATGAAGAAAAACTGTTCTTTGAGAATACAGAGTGGGGAAAAAAATATATAATTTCAGCTGCAGCTTGACTTTATAATCCCTAGGCATGCTAATCATAATGTCTCATCAGTAAGAGTTTACATTATGTCTAACTGGAGCTTCTCAAACAGGAAAAACATGACCCAATTCTAAACCTGCTAGAACAGTGCTTACACACAGCGTGCTGAATTAACAAGTACACCATGAAAACATTTGCAAGTAATGGATAGTGAGACCTATAATAAAAACGCACTATAAATGTATTTCAGGACACTGGAATAAGTTCTTTAATATGCTGGTTTGTACCTGGCTCTGAGAACGCATCACTGATGTCATCGTCTTTGTCTCCCTCATAGTCGTCGTCTTCTTCCTCCTCTTCCTCTTCGTTTTCTGAAAGCTCATGCTCGCTGCCAAATCCTTCATCGTGGTCTTCGTCATCCAAATCCACCCCCTCAGCCTCCTCCTCTTCCTCTTCCTCCTCGACCTCTTCTTCTTCCTCATCTTCATCTTCCTCCATATCAGTGGACGCTTTGCCTGCAAGCCTGGCCCTGGTCAAGAACAGCGAGTAGTTGTGCTCCTCCTCTTTCTTCTTCTCAGCGGCAGCGGTCGCGTCAGCCCCGAGGGCACTCACGGTGAGTAACGTTTCACTGATGCCGGCCACAGGGAAGTTAAGCTTCTGTGGCTTTCCTCTTGACAACCCCACCTCTGGAGTAGAGCCACATGGAGCTTCTTGTTTACAGACTTCAACTCTTTTCTCACAAACCAGGGGAATCAGGGAAGATGGAGTGTCAGTAGTGGCTGCTTGGGCATTGCCGATCAAAGAAGCACTTGACTCATGCTCTTTAGTAAGAGGGGAGCTGGTAGACACGGTGATTTGCTGAGCACAACTATCTGGGAAGGGCTTACGTGGTACGCTAATGCGAACCTTTGCCTTGCGAACATAATCTGTGTTCTCTGGTTGTGGAGATGAAATCCTACTAGGCCCTTGCATCTGGGCCTTTGCCATAGTCTCAGTGCTTGAGGGCACTGGCCACGTGGCTTTTTGTGAACCTTCGGCGTAATCCGGCAGTGTACTGTGGTTGGAGGACATGACAGAAGTGGTGGTTCTGCCCATCTTCTTGCCTACCGCTGGTGGAGGAAAAACAGTCTGCTTTTGGCCTGACAATGAATCTGGAAGGTATAAATTGTCACACACCGGCTGAGAGTCCTCACTGTTGAGCTGGGCCAAGGTGGGTGTACGGCCTATGACTTCCTCATCTTGGTAAGGACTGGAGAAATCATCCAAGCCCAAGAAATCCACTTCCTTTGTGCCCCAGATGTCACAGCTGGTGAGGCGAGTGTACTTGGTCAAGTCTTCCCAATACGTGTCCCACTGTTCAAAGTTGGAGCTGTAAGCCAAGTCGTTGTCTATTAGTTCTGGAGGATTTTCCATACTGTCAAACTCTTTGCAGTCCTCAACTTCAAACACCTCACTTCCAGGGCTCTGGCGACAAGTCATGTCTCTGTCCTGCAAGAGGGATGAAATGCCGACAAGATATAACTAAACAACATGCTCAAAGTTCTCAAATGTTATTCAAAGTCATCCAAAGCCACTGCATAATCTCACCAGTTCATAAATGAAGTCTGGGTCAGAGCTGTTGGCTAACAGGTCTGTGCTAGTCAGTGCCTGGTCAGCGAAAGTGTAGTTTTGAAAGGCATCCCCAAAGGGAGGATCCATTCCACTGACACTAGGCTGCAGGACAGATGAAAAAAGATACTGCTGAATTATCAGCTGGAAAGTAAAAATACTGGTCGTTAATACAAATCTTGTAAGTATTCTAGTTAAGGTGGACGAAAAAAGCATTTAAACAAAGGTCAAATAAGATCAATTATTATTATGAACATAAAACAAATGCATATTTAATCAATAACTTTTGAGAATACAGCTGACACGTTAAATAATACACTTTACCTGAGGCATTGCCAAGAACAGATCACTGGTTCCTTGGCGGAAACCTTTTTGCCACCTTTTTTCCCACAATTCCCTTGTTCTTATATCAGTCTGTTGGAGAAAATTGATGTGACCAGCAAGTCTTTCTGTAATAACAATGCCTCAGCCACACATGTGGGTATGGCTGTGTGTTTCTCCTCTGTTCTCTGCAGAGAAGGAAAATGCAAACAAAAACAACAAAACACGTTAACAAATGAAAACTGGTATTTGGTTGAATTATCACAATGATACACATTATCTGCATGCGTGATACATTTTTTCTTTATGACAGTGACTCGGCCTGTGTGGAGTTGTCTATAGATAAAATGTCACAAACTGCAATTCAGTGCACAAACAGTAGCTACAAGCAGCTGTCACAAACGACTGTTTGCTGAAATTAAAACAAGCACTAGCAGCATCAGTTAAAAGACCTGAGTTCCTCTGTGTAGGATGACCTAAACAGCAACAGGAGACAAGACGAAATAGCGTTTGTTGCCATAGTCAGAAAAAGTTACAGAGGCCCTTTGAAAAAAGTTGATGCAGCTCCATAGAAGAAACGATAGCAGCCCCAAAGCCAGTTGGGAAGAAGGTGAGAGAGCAAGAGCGTTGAGCGCTGGGGCTATTTTTATACAACCTCTGCAGCACCATTTCACCACTGCCTACAGATCGTCATAGACAGAGGAACCCGAACAGCCTAATGCCCTTTGCATAACAAATCAAGTGAAATATGCGTGAGAGCACCAGGCATGTACCGGCCAGCTGCGAGATAGAGCAAAACAGTCTTCTTCGTGTGCAAGATGACATCATTTCCTCCGGGTGTAGCGAACAAGTCAAATGAGTGTCTTATCACCCTTCAGTTCTCACAAACAGCAGTGCTTGTACACGAACCACTGAAGAAGACGGAGAGAAAAAAAAACAACAAAGTGTATTTTCCCGTTAGTGCCTGACTGCATTCTTATTCTCTCTCAACAGCCGAACAGGAATATTTGCATACAAAACTTTCCAGAACACAATGGTTGCAGAGTTC
The DNA here is from genome assembly GCA_014706435.1 of Silurus glanis. Lineage (NCBI taxonomy): Eukaryota > Metazoa > Chordata > Actinopteri > Siluriformes > Siluridae > Silurus > Silurus glanis. The sequence continues at coordinate 8,110,687 of JAAIIK010000007.1, forward strand.
CAATACGTCATTACACTGTTCTCACAATCCTGACTTTCTGTGCTGCCTGGGAGAACCTTCAAAAGTCACTGTAACAGCGAAGAGATTGCGTTTTCCTATGCAATTCATTCATTCAACTGTTGTAACTCGTTTACATAGTCGACATATTGAACAGATTAAAAAAATATATATATGTGTTAGTTTGCTCTGATTTGAATGATCAGCTTTAGAAGGTTAAGCCCAAAAGATAAAAAAGCATACAGTGACAAAGACAGAAAAATACATGACATTTGCTCAATAAAATGAGCTATAACAGGATCCGGTGAATTCTACACTAGAATTTCGATTAGAATCATCATGCCTCAATTTTTCCTGGAGCGAAAGTTCACAGATCACAGGCAAGGTGATACCAGCTTTTGAAATGAATGTGTTGCAAAGAATGTACAGGCTGTAAACAGAAATGCTGAACAAAGAGAAAGAAAGACCTTGTAACTCCTTCGAGAAGGTCTCTTGTTAGTTACTTAAATCCATACTGGGAAAAACAGGACAATAATGTGCATTGCTTTTTTCTAAAGCTAGATAGTTAATGGTTTTCAACAAGTAAAGTCTTGGCAGCAACAATGAAGTAAACTAGGCTTGTGCTATATGACCACATTTAATACAACATTTAATTTTGGTCTATCAATTTCACTGGACTAGAAGTTCCAGGAATGTCTATATTTTTTGTACCCACACTGTGCCTTTCACTGTGCAGATCATTCAGTTAATCTGTGTTCTTCTTCTTCTTCTTTTGGCTTCTACCATTAGGGGTCGCTACAGCGGACCATCCGTCTCCATTCCCCCAGATGTCCTCTACATCTGCATCTTTCAAACAACTACCTGCATGTCTTCGCTCACCACATCCATAAACATGGTCTTCCTCTTTTCCTCCTTCCTGGTGGCTCCACCCTCAGCATTCTTTTACCGATATACCCCATGACCAGACCTGCCTAAATGTAAACATTTTGTGTAGGAACTCAATTTGTGTACACTGCTAGTGATCGGATGTTTTTTCATATTATGTACAAAATGTTTTCTCTTTAATAACATGAGCCAATCAACACTTGGAGTGGAGGTGTCCTGAACTATTATTAATATTAATATAACAATATTAATAAAAAATGTCTGTAAGCCACACCCCCTTTCCTGACAAATCCTGTCTGCTTTCAGGTGGTCCTACTCAGGAGCTCTCTCTTCAGGGAAAATAGAGAATGTTTGGAGTTCAATAATGTAAAACAAAATCTATCATAATACATTGCTTATTTCAGAGCAGTAGGTTGAATGAAAAAAAGGTGAAAGTAGTACAAAAAATAAAATAAATGGCTTTTGATTTTTCAGTCGAAAAATAAAACAGATGAATTCATAAAATAAAGAGTTAGACCTGAACATATAAAAGAAGTGTCAGATTATTATGTGATACAGTGCGACTTTATTAATAATGATAGCTCTTCATAAAAAGTGATTATAACAGTTTGTATGGGCAACTGTTTCTGGGTGATTTCATGATTTATAAAGATTTGCTAAACAGAAAACTGCAAATGGGGGGGAAAGAAAATCGCACAAGTCTTAACAAAGAAATGAATTTGCAATGCAATTAAGACATGAATTTGCACTGTGCAAAGTGGCCTACATAATAACATCATATTTGTTTGACACAGTATTAGTGTTTTCAGAACAACCTTTTGTACGTTTTTTTTTTTTTTATGAATAAACATGCTCACAAAGCAAGAAATCTATCTGTAGCTTAAGTTTGAGTGAGATCGCTAATAATCAAGGCCAGAGGTCACATCGTCAAAGAGAAACTCCCTGAGGTGACATAAGGTTTTGGCAGGCACCAAATTGAAAGGGAAAGTGATTCTGAAAAGATGATTGGGAAAGTAATGCATTATGTTTAAGTAAAGCATGTTTAGAATAAGTCTAGGAATAAGCATAAGACAGCCTTTATGATTAGAGAAGCAAAACAGCGGTCTGGAGTGATCAAGTGAGATTATCCCCTAAAGCAAGGGTGAATCTTGGGCAACACCGGCTGTATACATACCGGGGATAAAAAACTTTTTTCCCCCACTCAAATTTGGAATCAGACTCAAATTTGAGAGAATGGTGGCGTTTCAATACATCAAAGAAGTTGCCTGAATATGTGGTTGTTGAGAAGTCAAGCTGAAATGATAATTCAAATAGCCACTGTTTATAGCCATAATGAGTGAAAAAGCAGAACACACAATTAGCTAATTATTAAGGTGGATGAACTACAACAGCAGAGGACCACATCAGTGAGAACAGAACAGCTGAAGGCTGGAAAATCAGCACTTTTTTCTCTTACAATCTTTAACTGCCCTGCTTCAAATTATCTGTGCCCACTGTACACGCAGATTCCTGTTATTGGTTAAAAGGAGAACAAGCCGATGTGTTTTATGTGCTATTTTTATTTTTTTGCTGTTGCAGCCCATCTGCCTTAACATGTGCTGTGCTTTTGGAGATGCTTTGCTGCCCAGCATAGTTGTAAAAAATGTCTATTCGCGCAACCATAATCTGTCAGCTAGAAGCAATTCGGCCTCTTCTCTCACCAGGGCACTTCTGTCCCAGAACTGATGCTCAATAAATATTTTTTTTCCCCCTGTGTTGTGTGTGGAAATTCCCAGGTGATCTGCATGTTCTGAAATAATCAAACCAGCCCATCTGGCACAAACAATAACGTCACTAATGTGAAGTTGATGTCCTGTATCTGCATGATTTTATGCATTTTGTCGCTTCTACATGATTGGCTGATTGGATAACTGCATGAATGAGCAGCTGTACCAGTGTTCCTTTTAAAGTGTCTTTGATTATAACAAAAAAAAAGCTGTGCTTTAAAGGGAAATAATTGAAACTGCGCTATGTTTTGAATGGTGTGGTCTGTGTGCCATGTCTGAAGCCAGCAGCTTTTCTATTTCTGCTGTTACTTTGTTGTGCTCTCAGTGGCAGGGAGCTTTCTGCAGAAAGAGCTGACTGGCTGTCAGCATTGTAAATTACAAGGAAGCCTAAGCACACCAGACCTAAGGTGTAAAGATAAGGAAGACTATTTCGCTTTCTGCTTGCTCCTGTCCCAAGCTATTGCTGTTGTGTTTCTGAGCTAATAATATAATAATCGATTGCCTATTATACCTTATACCCAAACAGCCTACATATTAAGACTATTAAAAACATTGCTAGATATGAAGATGCTTTGATTCCTAGAGTCTTATATATGTTGTTCTGTTGCACTGTAAAAGAAACACATATGCAATACATAAACAATCATGCGATTAAATCCAGGGAATAGTGTTTGAAATCTTCTGGTTTGTGCAAAAGTTTATAAAATATTGGTCTTTTGAAGCATTTAACATGAACATTTACATTATTAGGCAGACGCCCTTATCTCTCTCTCTCTCTCGCTCTCTCTCTCTCTCTCTGGCATGTCTGAGCAGCAAGGACCCAAATGCTGTAATTGAAGAATCTTAAGAATGGGGATGTTGTGATAAGATTCGATGTGAACTTACATACTTGCCATGATTAATGCTGTAGGTGTAAAAAAAATAAAAAATAAAATTAAGAAAAAAAAAAATTCACTACAACAGGTATGTTTCATCTTAATATATTATATTCCAATGTGTTCTTCTGTCCACCAGAATTGATGTCTAGTTTATGTCTCTTCAGAACTTCCTAAACTGGCTTGAAATGAACTACAGAAAGCCCTGGATGTCCTGGTATTAGTACTAATAAATAAACTTCAAAAAGGGGAGTGGCCTGTAAACAACAAGGGGTAAATCAAGGTAATCCAGGTACATCTCTTTCAATGCAACCTGGAGCTTTTGACTGCTCATGTCAGAAAGCTCTGCCTGTTCTGCGTGTGAACTCTGAACTTTGTCAAATGTACTTTTTGGTCACATTTCATAAGCAAATAACTCGTTTGAAACCCGGCGTGGCTTGCTCGCTGCTATTCCTCTTACAGCATGATGTCACCCACGCAATGTATACAAGAGGAAGCGTTGATCTACAAAAACCTCTTTCTAAAAATAAAAAAAATCTTTCTAAGTGAAAGTGCTTACAAGTGCTACGCTACAGCAAACAGAGCGCCTGTTCCTTTAAATCCAGTCGAAGATTCGCGTCTGACTCTGACCTACTCCACAACGCTGAACTCAACACGGGTCCCTAATCGAAAACAAACGTCAACCAAACGTCTAGCGCACTGCGCCAACGCCCACGCTTTCCAGCGCCCTCATTGGCCACGAGGGCGGCTTCCGCCCGCCCCCTGAGCATATCTAAGAGGTCCGACTGAACGTCAATCATTGAACACCGTAAATATCCTTCACCTATGAAGTGTGGTTGAGAACGCGGAGCAACAAACAACACTCAAGGCCTTCCCCGCGTTACGTAAATAAGTGAATTAGACATAGAGATTATTTATCTTATTATCTCATATTTTAGTCTGAACACACCACTCTCTAGTAGTACCATTCTGATGGTTAATAAACATTTTTTTTCGCTAATACAGAAGGACTAATCCTGCAGCTGGATCGCCAAAAACAAAAAAAATGATTAGCAATGCAATTAATTCCCCATCATGGGGAAATGTGTTTTTTTTTTTTTTAATAAAAAGTTGAATTATATCGTGACAAAGACACACAGATTCACAACTTTACAGAGCATCTGTCACTTGGTGTTGTGCTGTAGGGGGGCGTGTACCCTAGTCTGCAATACACTACTCATCCTCATCATATCAGGGCTTTGTTCCTCTTATCCAGAGATATCAGCAATCTATTACAAGTAAATCAAACTTACAATCCAGGAGGATACATGCTCATGAGAGTGATTGTCATTTATTCAGCTGATTTCATCAACTCTTACACACTGCCAGGTTGCTTGGCATTTTAGATCAAATTTTAAACGTTTGACCTACAGACATTTTCTTCCTTCTTTCCTCATGTGGAAACTTTTTTCTGAATGTATTAAGGCTAAAACGTGGCAAATGAGTATGTACAAAAGCGTGCTGTCCAGCATTCAGCAGCACTAACCTTGACAACACAGCCAGAAAAAAATAAAACCACAGACACACCACAACCCTTCTAGAACAAGTCAGCGATACTCGTGATAGTGAGAGCAAAGCAGCCATCATTAGAGTTTTTCAGCAGGGTTGAGTGCAATATGAATTAAAATGCACAGTAGTGGATCCTGATACATCAAGCCCACGAAATCTGTCCCGTGAGAAGATCAGTGGAGCGGAGTGCAGTGTTTGGTGCGGAACTAAAACTTGCTGTGCTGCTTTGACAACTATGGCCTCCGTCCCTCCCACTCTCACTTAGCCTCCGAGCTAACAGGCAGGAGACAGTGTTTGTATTCATTTTAACGATCCCTTAGACGGCGTCCGCGACTTTCACTGCGCATAAAACGTTTACTCACACGTGAGCAGGCTTTTCCCGTTGTCCAAGGAAAGGCGTCGCGCTCCGCCTGCAGTCGCCTTGGACGAGAACTTGCAAAGAAATTTCCGCACAAATCCACGCTGTCTTCTTCCTCTCGGGTTTGTTTTGTTTATCTTCTTCCTGACGGGTTCCTGGAAAGCGCGTGACTCCCTCGCCACGTGACCGCGTCGCAGCCAATCAGAGCGCGCCTTTGGAATTGATTCAAAAGCCATTTAACCCACCCCCCACACACACCTCTTTTTACAGCATTGTCATCAAATGAACATAATGATGATCAAATGTAATTCTTGTATTCATAAAGTGTGATACTTTCTGTTGTGTATCCTTATCAGTGTTATACTTTTAGTTGGCGAGGATTAGGACTTGCAATTTCTGTCACCTAAATCATTGCACATCTCAGAAAGTTGATGAATTAAATATTTAAAAAAAGTGATTAGGAGAATATATGCTCAGATTAATTCTCTATCAATTATGTTGGGTTTGCAACATTAGACAATTAAGTTGTCTGTGTCAGTCATGAAATTTCCACAGTGGATCGTCTGGCTTACGCTACTATTTCTTCACATTTACCTTTCATATGTACACTGGAACATTCCATAGGTGTATGAATGTTTGGATCTTGGTAAAGGAACAAGTGCAAGATTCCACTATTGGGCAGGGAAAACAGTGCCAGTGTTTCCACCGGGGCGGTCCGCAGCGCACCGCAATGCACTGAGTACTTGGATATGCCCATAGCCCTGGGCTGTTAGCCAAGCACTCCACTAAATAATAGCATCTATTACTCCCAAGAAGAAAACAAAACGTAAAAGCCATCATAATAGGTCTTTGTTAAGCTTGAGCTGTCAAAATGACCAAATAACCATGGGTTAGGTCTGACATAAAAAAGCAATATTCTTTATAGAATTCATATGGTACATGTTAAATAATGTTTTATCACCTGTTCTTATTGAACCAATGCATCATTTTGTTACATATGGAATAAACTGAAATGTCTGCTTATAAAAACAACAAAGCAAAAATGGATTTTGCTTTTAGAAAAAGCTTGTGGAATTCTAATGAATTCTCTTTATTCAGGTATAAAGCTGTTTTGATCCAGAAGCTTGCAAGAGGTACCTTACAGTGTTGGTGCTCAGCATTGGCCCAAACAGTGGGTTTAGTTGAGCCAGGTTGTATATCAACTGGCTATTAAGAAACAAGAACAATGATGTCAAAAGGAGCATACACAATAAGTCTTTCATTTACTGTTCTGCCAAACCCCACATTTTTGTGATTTTAGAGTAGTGAACAAACTTATTTTTGTCATTGTTACCCATTTCACACAAACACAGAGATAAAAGGGCCAACCACACAATGTAGTCAGGACAAATAATCACTACTATTAGAGGACTTGATTTTAAAAAAAGGCATTTAAACATGCATGCCAAAAATTACAAGAGTAAAAGAATGAGCCAGAGATGGGCTCTCTGTACTTGTACAATAGGTTGGAGGTTAAGTGCCATTAGCTGAAAATCAAGAATCACACACCATTTAGCCTGCTTCTTTGCATAAATTTTTATGCTCTACAGATTTTATATCCATTATTTAATATCTGTTACTCTGAATATGATGAGATGGTTTCCAGAATTTAGTTCTGAACTGTGGTTTTGAGCCTAACCAGTCCAAGAACGACTGCATTACTATAAAGTGTGTGGCTAGCAGCTGCATTCATCGGACTAGAGGCACACACTGATACAGTGACACCGAGAAGTGGTTTCAACAGTTTTTGAATGGGTTGCTATGTAAATACATTCCACAAACTAGCTATAAAAATGGATGAGTGCTGTGCTGTTTGTTTCTGCTGTTTCCTGGATTCACTTCTGGAGGGAAGACTGTTCTCTTTCTGCATGTCAAGCTGAACTTTGATGTGAAAATAATGTCAGAATATGGCAGAACAGACTGTTAGAAGGCAGAGTATGAAACAGCATTATGACATTTTCGTAATTACATTAGTAGACCTGTTAATCTGCAGACTCACTTCTATCGCTACTATATAAAACATTCCTAGTTGTCCCCCCCGAACTGCCAGAAAGTTATGGCTAAAGCATTAAGCGTAAATCTCAAATGCTTAGCTTTTTACTTAGATTGGATTCTGCTTCACTTCTTAAACGTCTGCCAAAAGATAAATGTAAATGTACGAAAGAAGATTGTTGAGCTATCCTGTGAGGTTAGAAGAGTTCTGGGTCATTAGCTAACAATGTGTTTATCTGAAAACTTGGATCTGCAGTTAAAGGTCTTTTACTTTATCCTCTTGAGAAACGCACTGGTTCTCACAGCAGGGCTGTACAAAAGGCTTTTCTGTTTCTTCACAGCTTTTTGGCAAAGTTGACAATGAGGAGAAAATACAAACAGCTGTCTGTAGCGCCATCTGTGGCCGAGTAGAGGTAAAACAGGAAGTTTTCAAATAATGTGATTTGCGTTTTAGATAAATAAAATGTTGAAAACACCATTACACATTTTGCTGCTCAACAGAAATCAAAACCATACAGGCTTACGTTTTACTGGCACAAATTATGGAATTGGTAAGTGAAGAAAAGGGGAAACACTTACAACAGATAGTTGTAGTCAGCACCAACATGACCAAAATAACACTAGAGAATGTCATTATGATAGGTTGTGATCACTAATTATTAGTAATAGTTCATTTCAGTACTTTAAAAAGTCGAATCTAATCATATGAGAACAACAGGGCCAACTTTTTTTTGAGTATGTAACAAGATATAATGGAAGCAGGACACTCTGCTCAGCCCCTTGGGAATGTCAATACCGATATTCGTAGGGCAAAGAATTGGTCAAACGTTTGGCGCCACTAGATAATGTCCACATTGTTTTTAATTGAATTAAAAATACTGTTTCATAATTGCATGTAAAAAGGATATTCAAACTAGGATGCAATGTAGTTCAGCAACTACTATATATATGCTAATGTGGGACCTGGGGTGAAGTAGAAAAGCAATATAGGTGAGCACTTCAGTCTCATGTTACCCAAAACTAAACCCCTTTAAAATGTTTAGACACACCCTACCCACTTAAATGTACTTCCCCAGTAAATATGCATAGTGAAAGTATTCTAATAATCTATGAGCTTATCTACAATTAATCTTTCCACATGAAACAACTAACCATAAAATGAATAAATATGAGTAAGTAATGCGATAATAAAGACTGTACAAAACCAGTGAAAAAGTTGTTTTTTTGGAAGAACAACTCAGTGTGTTACATTATTTTAAAAACAATCTATAGAGATTCTTTGGGACAAATTAAATGCTCTTTATTCCAACTAGAAATCACTCAAACAAACAAAAAAATATCAGTAACATTCCAACATAAAAAAAAAAAAAAAAAAACACTTTAGCTGCGTTTTCTTTCAAATACAGACGTAACCATCTTGTCAGAACAATGACTGGAAATACTGTAATAGATGTGCAAAAAGCAATGTCTTCCACAGTCTCTAGCTTGTGCTAGCAGGATTTTTACAGAAAATTATTGTTGGTCAGAAAATTTTACAGTTCTGTCTTGATCTTGTGCATAAGGTCATTCTGGTCAATCATCTCGTGCTGCCTATTCCAGCGATGGTAAGCCAGAAGCGCAATGTTCTTAGCAGACACAGAGCTCATCTCCATTGCACTTGCAGCCCATTCAATTCCATTGAGGTAGTAAAGACTTTCATGCAGGATCATAGGTGGTATTTCCTGAGAGCTTCCATAACGAGGGTATGCCTTCCATTCAATGACCTGTACAGAGTAGTAAGACTTAAATAGGGTCTTTAGCTCATCCTTCTCCAGTGGTTTAGGGGAAAAGACTTTGTAGACTCTGGCCTCATGTGGCTGTTTGCGTCGAAATCCAGTGCTGATGTTGACGGGGCAGATGCTAGAGGCACTGTTGAAGAACAGACCAGCCGTTTCACTTGTCAGCACACTCGTGAAGGGGAAAAGCTTAGGGTCAGGAAAGCCGAAGTAAGAGCAGTTGAGATAACCATGGACAATTGAGGCCACCATTGTGTGGTAAGACCCAGTTATCTCTGGTAGCTGGAGTTCAAAGCCTAAGAAAGAGATTCCCGAGTTGACGTTTTGCTGGAGAGGAGTGGCTATGATAACTATGTCATAGATGTCTGATGCAATCTCAGTTTGAGTGGTGTAACTGAGCTTGTACTGGTGGGTGTCACCTAGAATGAGCAAAAACAACATGTTATAAAAGATGTTATTTCAGCTTAATTCCAGCTTAAACATTTAATTATGAACATGGCCTCTGCTTGTATATTTTGCAATATTTTATATATAAAGCACTTATATTTTTATTACCTTATATAACTAAAGGTTGAAAATGTAAACATTTTCTGTACATTTGTGCACCCCTGAGATCCATTCAAATGCCCTATTCTAATATAACACAAGCAAATATTTAAGGCTTTTTATTTTGGCCAGATTTTCAATAAATATTCCTTCAATATGACCAAATATATTTCACAAAAAATGATGGGTAGAAATCTTACTTTACCCAAAAAAGATATTTGCATAAAACTATACTAGACAATGTAAGTTCTATTATTTTCTTTACACTGCTATGGTTAAAAAAGTAATTGTTACAAATTTACATAAGACCTGAAAATCAGTAAATAGAACTTGGTACATAGCTTTAAGTAATTATCTTTTACAAAGTTACATTTCTTCAAACTACTTTTAAATTAATGCTAAAATTTCTATGCAAACTTGTACAACTCCAAATGGAAAAAAGTTGGGATGCTGGTCAAAACGTTAATTAAACCAAATGCAATGATTTGTAAATCTCATGAATCCAAATGTACCTTTTTAAGGAAAAAATACACCTGCAACAGAGCCATGCTCCTAATATGTAGCATCCCCTCTTCTTTCAACAACAGTCTATATAACTCTGGCAGCTGATGAGACCAGTTGCTACAGTTTCGGCAGAGGAATGCTATCTCATTTGCGTTTGATATAGAATTCTACCTGTTCAATGGTCCTGGGTCTTTTTTGTCATATTTTTAATCTGTTGATGTGCCAACTGTTTTTCTATTGTAAAAGGTCTGAACTTCAGGCAGGCCTGTTTAGCACCCGGACTCTTTTACTACAATGTCATGCTGTTGTAACAGATGTAGTATGCGGTTTAACATTGTCTTGCTGAAATTAGCAAGGCTCTCCCTGAAAAAGAGGTCATCTCGATGGAAGCATATGTTACTCTAAAACCTGTATATACTATTTAACATTAATGGTGCCTACCAGGTGTGAAAGCTGCCCATTCCATAGGCACTAATGCACCCATATTCCATCAGAGATGCAGGCTTTTGAACTGACGATGATTTAAGTCAGAGAGTCCGTCTCTTCTTTAGTCCTTTACACAAGGTGTCCACAGTCTCTTAATAGAATTTCAAATGTTTATTTCTCTGACCACAGAACAGTTTTTTTCCCTTTGCTTCTGTCAATTTTAAATGCTCTATAACCCAGAGAAGGTGGCGCCATTTCTGGATCATGTTCACATATGGCTTCTTCTCCGCATGATAAAGCTTTAACCTGCATTTGTGGAAGGCAAGGCAAACTATTTCCACAGACACTAATTTCAGGAGGTGTTTCTGAGCCCATGCAGTGAGTTCCATTACAGAATAATGCTGTATTTAACGAAATGCCCCCTGAGGGCCTGAAGATTAAAGAAATACAATATTGAATTTTGTGATTCTTCATATTCTCAAAATCATTTGAAGATATGTATTGCGGATGATTAAATATTCAAAGTCTTCTTAAATTTAAGTTGAGGAATATTATTTTGAAATTGTTCTGACCTTAACCCCACTGACTTTTGAATTGGAATGCTGATTGACTGAGATATATATATATATATATATATATATATATATACACACACACACACACACACACTTTTTATATACTTTTTTTTTTTTTTTTAAGTTTATTAGCTAAGATGGAGCCAGAAGCTTTATCTCAGCATAAAAAAGTATGATCTGCCATTAAATTATGAATAAATTTTTTTAACGTGCTGTTAAATAAATGACACTAAATTATGAAATACGAAATAACATGTAAATACCTGCTGACTGAAGGGAAATGGAGGTAACCTGTGAATGGATCAGGTTTGCCTTTGCTAGTTTTAGAAGTCCGGAGCACACTAATTTATTTCCTCCTTCCACTGCCCACAGATTTGTCTGTGCCCCAGCTAGTGAAACAGCACCTGAGAAAGAACAGCAAAAAAAAGATTTATGTAATTTATGTGCCAGAATTCCAAGTAAAATCTGCCATCTGATAGGAGCACAAGTTCAATAAACAAAAGAGAAGAAAGTAAGAAAATACAGCATGAATGGGTTCAGCTATATATGAAAAATCATTCCATAAAGAGATTTCTAACTCCTAAACATAGCTACCATTGTGAAGCGTCAGCACAAGTAAACAGGAAAATATGAACATTTATTGACCACATACAAAATGGGGTTTATCTTTCAGTTAAACCTCACTAGGCAAAAGTGATTAGTGTACCGGTAATTATGATTGCTTCATGAAACTGTGAGTGAGTAGATGGATGGATGCATAGATTGTCACCTTAGTTTTTATTGAGCTCCACATTTATATACATTTTAAATAATAAAATATTTTAGGGCACATTTTATGTTATGTGGGCATCACTAAATGTAAATCAGCTGTGCTGTACACATGCATGTATATAAACATTCCTAAAAATGTTTGGAAATCCAGCTGAAATGTTTTGCTCAGTTAGGCTTATAGTAATATTTACACAAAGACTGATAAATAATGCTGAAAATAAATTAATTCAGTTCATTTCAGTTTTATTTGTATAGTACTTTTAACAATGGACATTGTCCGAAAGCAGCTTTACAAAGATGTCCTTGCTACCAAGGGTCAGTATGTTACCAGCTTTGCCTCATAACCTCAGACTGCATGTGATGTATGTGGGAAACAGTAAATATACCTACCAACAAATGCTGGTATACTGACATTCTGGCCGTAGTTGACCCACATAATTGGAGCAACGACTTCATCGATGAACCGCTGAGACACACCCAACTCCAATAGAGACTCGGACAGAGAGCGGCGGGTCATGTTGAGAAATCCTGAACCTCCGAGCGAATTCAGTAACTCCTCCACTGAACTGAACGCATAACCATGACCCTGGTATTTATAGATTCTGCAGAGAAACAAGCAGATAATTGCAGTACAGACTTAATTATCAAGATCGTAATGACACAAGTACAAAAAACATTTGGCACAACATTCTCCTCTTTATTTAGTAAAGATACACTGATCCATGTGATCTTTACTATTTTGTTTTTTTTTTTTGTTTTTTTTTGTTGTTGTTTTTTGTTTCCCCTTTTGAATGATCGTGTGTGTGACAAATAAATTAGATGTCTTTATTTACATTTTGCTGATATTTATAGATTCTGCAGAGAAACAAGCAGATAATTGCAGTACAGACTTAATTATCAAGATCGTAATGACACAAGTACAAAAAACATTTGGCACAACATTCTCCTCTTTATTTAGTAAAGATACACTCACAGGGCTGAAAGACTGGTTACTTTTTATCACACAACACCCACACACCCAAAATTCCTGTCAATACACAGTGGATATCCCGTATTTATAAATATTTATATTATATTGTTAGCTTTTTCACTACAACTACCTCAGGTGGTACATATTGTAATGTGCATGATCGTGTGTGTGACAAATAAATTAGATGTCTTTATTTACATTTTGCTGATGCAAGTAAGACCCATTTTCATAAATAATAATAATTAATAAAAAAAAAATGAGTTCTGAGAGTTGGGTGCCTGCTTTTCTGGCATGATTCCATCTGAATCTTTAAAAAAAGTATCACCCAGTTAAGAGAGCTACAAATATGTTAAAAAGACATATTAATGGAGAACTAAGATTAGAAGTACACGTGACCAATGTGAATATACAATATATATATTAGCCTATGTGAGTTATTACAAGAGTTCCAAAATATGTTTATTTTTTATTTTTTACTTAACATGTTTAAATGTACAAAAAAAAAAAGAAACACACACACACACACACACACACACACACACACACACACACACACA
>JAAIIK010000007.1:8126953-8155999 GCA_014706435.1 Silurus glanis
ATATATATATATATATATATATCACATGGGCTTCAGATTATTTTATACACCATGTCGTAAGGCATGCTTGGGTTTTTTTAATTAATCATTTATATACCCATTCACCAATTTCACCACTAAGCAAGGCATGCCTATGTACCAGGTTAGCTCTGTCAGATGCTAAATATAGCACAGACTTCTGCCATTAGGGGTCGCCACAGCGGATCATCCGTATTCGTGATCCGCATGGTCGATTTGGCACATGTTTTACGCTGGATGCCCTCCTAACGCAACCCTCCCCATTTATCCGGGCTTGGGACCTACACTAAAAGTGCACTTGCTTGTGCAACCCTAATGTCTGGGTTCAAATATAGCACAGACAATCACCTGGTCAAATAAAATAATCACATTTCTTTATCATCGCTGTTTGTAACTCATTTACTGCTCATTTTGTGTGTTTTATTGTTTCCTTGTCACTTGATTTTGCAGTCTATACATTACATTTCTAATATTGGAAGCATTATATTTTTCAAGTCCACGTGCTCAAAACTTATCCTTTCTTATTCATTTAATTTCAAGAACGAGTCATGAAGTCTTTAATAGTTTTCCGCCATTGTGTACTGTTAATAATAAATATATTTTAAGGCTATTTCAGGCAATTTAGTAGAAAAACTATTATAGTTGTATTGTCCAAAAGCATTCGAACAAGCTTCTCTGCATTTTGAATAAATTAGAGCCAATCTGCCTTTAGTTGGATGCATGTTCTACCTGCACATTTAGGTGTACCTAAAGTCATTTCATTTTTTATTTTTTTTTTGTACACATGCCTTTCACCACATGACAACCTACAAAATAAAAACTTCTTATTTCACAAGCATTATTATATGATTAAAACCTCAAACCCAATTTATATAGTCATGGGCTTGAAGCTAGTTTGGTTTGCTCTGCTGCTCTTTTCAGAGAATTTCCTCACCTCATGAACTTTTCCATTATCTCCTCGACCCACATTTGCATCCGGATAAAGCTGCTGCCATAACGCCACCACAGGCGGAAGAGGTCCAGCAAGTACCAGTCAGTCTCTTCCAGAATGAACTCCTTACCATTAAAGACGGCCATCTTGCCTGCCACACTCTTTCGATATTTCAGCCCTACCACAGTAAAACAATGGAATATGGATCAGTGTCCTGAACTGGATCAATTAGATTCTACTCAACTCTCATATTCCCTGTCTGCACATGATTCCTATGAGAGTACATGGTAGACCAGTAAAAGACGTCAGAAGAATCTTGACAAAAAAAAGTTATATGATGTTTTTGACACACACCTGCATATTGCATGGACATTTTTATGTGAAAGTATAACCAGACTGCTTTGCAATCAGCTAGGTAAAATCATATTGGTGGATCCCTCATATTGTTGTTCATATCCCAGAAAATAAAAATAAGCTTTAATGGGCATAATGTACACACAATTCACATACTATTATACTTCTATTTACAGTAACTGTATCACTATACAAAAGGAGATGACAAGCCTTGTTTGTTAAACATTGTGAGAGTTAGGTACACACCCAGCTGCTTCACAAAGTCCTGCATGTGTACGTTGAGGGAATTAATGATGGAGCCGCCAGTTTCGTAGGCTTGGTTGTTAACGGTGACAGTTGCCAGGCGACCGCCGACCTCCTGCTTCTCAAACACGTCAATGCGCACTTCCGGTCCAAAATGCTGCCGCAGGAAGTGCGCTGTCGCTGTTCCGCCGATTCCAGTGCCAACAACAGCTCAAAACACAAATACACATTGTGAGCAAACAGGGATTTAATTGCTATGGCAGATATTTGCAACGTTCAACTAACTTAAGAGTCTGCACCGTCGAGGTGTGTAGAAAGACTCTTTGCGGCGCAATAGAGTGTAAAAAGTGGGAAACCGTTTAGCGCTGAGCCATCGTATGTAGCTGGCGTGAGTAACAACGCACTATAGCGCAGTAAGTCAGGCCTACCGATTTTAGAAGGCGGTGTGCCGTCCAGCTGTGCAAACCCTGAGTCCCCCAGCGCTGGACCCGCGCATAATAAAGAGAGAAACCCTACTGAAGTGTAGAGCAGCATGGCGCTAGATATGTTCAGGCAGTAGAACAGGGACAGCTGACGTCCATTACTGAAGCACAGCCTCACAGGAAAATTTCATCCAGGAACTACACTGAAATCCACGGACCGCAGTGCACAAGCTGAAATGTCGGAGATGAATGATCGTGTTTCCAGAACGTTTCACTTCATCGGAAGCGAAGCAGCCTGCCAATTCGGTTCGACGTGTCAAAGTCACGTGCTTCCGCTGACCGTAGCGTCATGACGTAATGCTTCCGAAACATTTTGCCACTTTTTCTTGCCCGCAGCATTTCATCTGTCCTTTGCGTACAGCGGCATTACACCCACTACACCCACCTGTCTGGAGAATATATATATATATATATATATATATATATTAAACGCGTTTCTTAGCAAAAATATTATTTTAAATGTAATTCTCTCTTCTACTTCAGGGCCACTGCTGAGTTAAAAATACAAAACCTAATCCAGTAACTAGTTTAGTCTAGTGTAGCATGCTATACAACAGAAGTAAGAATGTGTGCGTGTGTGTGTGTGTGTGTGTGTCAATCTGCTGTTATTTTGCACATATTTGTTTTCAAGCACACAAAAAGGTCAGATGTTATGCGCATGTTCACTTCCTGTTTTTGCGTCTGTAACTTCAGGTCATTTGCAGTGTGACGATAGTGTGACTCGCTTCCTATATCATGTGAGTTAAGCAGAGTGTTTATGTGGGTCAAGTTTTTGTGGAGGTTATGTGTGCAAGTGGAGGAACACTTTATGATCCTCCTGTGGAAATACAGACCCGTACTGAGATGAGCTGCACAAATAACAGTGACATGTGTGTTGAAGTGAGAGAAGTGCAGCCAGGAGAGGTAGGTTATAAAAAAAGACCGAATAAATATTAAATGGCAAATAACAGTATACATTTTTAAACAAAGCTTATTTCTGATCTGTGCTATTCTGGTCGTTTTTATTGTCACAATCACTGGTTGTAATTCCCGGCAAAGCGCAGAGCTCTGCCCCTCCTCGGATTGCGCAATCCCATTCAAACTCATTTAAACACGCGGATTAGGCGCGTGCCCGTGACTATTTATGAGAATATAACCAATAAATTGTTTGTAGACCTCTTATTTGCAAATCATCGCCTTCCATAGTCTAACTTATCTCGCATATCGGTGTAAAATATATTCAGGCCTACTTCTAGCGATAAAACTGCCAGTAAAAAGTAGCATGAAAGGCAGCCATTACCCCTGCCACATGAGGGCGTGCGAAAGCCCGAGTACTGTTTGTATAACACTAATAACGTTGCCTAATAAAAGCAAGTTAATGAGAATGTAATAATTTCATTTCGGTGGTGTTCGTATAGGTGTATAAATCTGCCTCTGTCTTGTGCCTTGCCCGCTCTAGACCAGGTTGAAGTGTTTTGAAACCTTTTGCATTGCATTTGGATACACACACGCGCAAACACTCTCCTCAAGCGCTAGTTTTGCATGTAAACTCCAATATTGATTTGTATCAAAAATTCAACAAGGTTCGGTCCTTCGGTGTATAAATTATAACCGATCAGTTAAAAATGAACTAAAGATCAGAGATGAAAAACAGCAGACTACGACGGTTACAGCAGGCGAAAGCTCGTGGTGCTTCAGGATTTCCCCGTCACAAGCCGCGGAGTTTACAGAGCGGAAATGGTGTATTGACTCTTCACCGCCGTTTCCTCCTGTTTCCAGCGGTTAGGGGTTTTCTCAAACACCGCGTCGCCTTACAGCGAGCTCATATATGTGGCAGGAGGAGGAGGGGGTACGGACACGACCTGGTTGTTATTTGCGCGTTCACTCCGAGCTGTCTCACACACACACTATATCTAAAAGCCTGTGTCGCCGAACAACGCGGCTCCGTCTTACATTAGCAGCCCGCGCGCGTGTTATGGATTAAACGGGAATTTCCAGCGAGGTCCGCGTGCGCGCGCGCGCGTGCAGGCATACAAGTTTGCGTATATGCAAATGAGCGCCCGCTTTATATAGGCCGAAACAAGCCTGATCCAGAGGAGTAGGCGGCTCAGTGCACGCCTTTTATATTATTTATCTAGTGCACTTATGATTCAGCACCCTGAGCCTGCTTTTCCCGGAATGACTCACCGGAGCCTTTATAGGAGGAAAAAAAAGCAAAAGACGAGGTGAGAACGACAGAGGGAGAGATAAATGACGTTTCGAGATGGTTAGTGTGCATTAGGATGAGCATCTTTATTAGGGACTTTGCACGTGTTTTTTTTTTTTTTTGTGTTAAGGTCAAATCTGGGTGTGATGCTTGAGATCCAAGCCCTTCTATCACACGCAACAGGGCCTGGATGATTTTTTTTTTTATTCTACTTTTGTTTAAATAAATATGATCTCTCATAACTATTATATTTATCACTTTAAACTGGATGACTTTTGTTTAACAACCATGCTGTGTACAGTTTTTCTTATCACGCACAGCTCATGATGTGGATTGTCTTTTTATTACAACCAGTGTTATAACATTAAAAATATATTCTATAGTAGATATATATTTCAAATGTTATATAATCTGTTTTAAAACCGTCATATACATAGGAAAGCAAGTCAAGAGCAGTGTGACTGGATGCAGAAATGAACAGTTCATGAATTCAAAATGCAAACCACAAGGATGTAGCTGCATTGAGTTTTTATTAGAAATTATTTTTTTATTTCTTTTCATAACTTATAAGGAAGTGTTTCAGCCCAGATTTTCTCAAGGTTCCTTTTCCTTAGCCGTTTGTCTGTTACCTTTTTTAAACGCCTTTTTTTATTTTAGATTTTCTTATACAACCATGTTTATTGTCTTTCTTATCAGGTAGGTCTTTAGGATGCGACAAATTGTCTAATATTGTCCTTTTGATAATTTGATCATTGTTCCATCTCTAAAAGTTAATTTGGTTAGGTCATGTAACATTTATAACTACAAATAACACCTATGAGGTATTTTTATTTTAGACATTTTGCAGTTACTTTTCTCACATAGTATGCACTTTCTATTTAGAGTTAACTTTAGACACTGATTTCTGAATAAAATCTGTTTTAGGTCATTTAAAAAGTAAAAATAGTTTCACATAGCAGCAGTTATTGTTGAACTTAGACATTTGTATATGCAGGAAGTGTAACATAAATCATGCACAGTTACAGATGAGGAACAAGGAAATAAAGAAAAATTCCCAAAGACAGAAAAACAACAGGCAGTTTCTTAACAATATATGTCAATTATAAGAATAATAGTAATACTAATTAATAATATATACTAATGCATTATTTTATTTATGCATTTTTTTTTTTTTGCATTAGGACAAATATTTGGTGTACATTTTGCACTGCTTTGAACTGAGGTTTTGGCTTTGAGAACTGAATTCCAAGGGTGTTCAATTAGCATTCAGCCCACGGAGTTCAGTTCTTAAGCTTGGATGCTCCAAATAACATGGATGGATATAAAACAGCTGCAGAGAACCCTCCAGTGTCATGTCATTGATACACAAACTGAGGTAATGATTGAAAGAATTCTTTGCTATTCATGTCTTTAGTATGTGTAATAAACAAAATTATTACATTCTGAAGAGGTTTGGGTTAAAATGCATTTTCATAAGCTAGTAAGATATAGATGTATATAAATTTGTGTAATAATCATTGTGCCTTTCTTCCTGTTGTCGGGTACAGAAGAATACAACTAGGACATTTATTTCCTCATCAGGTAATACTTTTGTTGACGTAAAATAGAATACTTATGATATTTAACAATTATTTTACAAATGGCTTGAATAGAAATTATGCCACAAATGGTGTTTATAAGCTTTTGGTGTTACCAAAATGATTAACTGTGATGAATGATTTTTCATAAGCAGCTTTTAATAATCAGGCTTGAACACTAGACAAACTTTTTTAACTTTTACAATAAATTGAAAGGTAAATGAAGACAACGATGTGCATAGGCAAATTTTATTAATTAGAAATGCATGTTTTTTTTCTTCTTTAAATGCAATGTATTATGTATATTGTGTTGTTATTCAAGTTTATAAGAACTTTATTATCTGAAAACCTACAAGGCAAGTTAAATACGGAAATGGAAACTTCATGAAGATGTAATAGTGCATTACTATGGCTAATTGGTATTTATGAAACATCTGTATTTTAAATAAGCATTGTATGTTGTGTTTAGGCTTATAAAGATATTCAGAGCATTTGACCTATATTACCTAAATGTATATACTGCCTGTTCAACTTATCTTACCGATTGATTGTTTGGAAGTAACTTATTTAGTGTCTTTAACATATGTTGTTTTTTTTATGTTACACTATATAGAAATTTTACTATAAATAAAATTGTGTATAAAATCTGTCTTTTTCTGATTTCACACCATATGGAGCCCCCCAAAAGAATGGTCATAAAAAATGTTGTTTTTAGCTGTTCATTGGTTCTGACATTTTTTGAGGCATATAGTTGACATAATTGACATACATGTGTGTGCGTGTGTCTATATGTCTATAGTTACATCTACCATGTATATTGTTTCTGTGCATATATAATTACTAATTCTGGTGCTAATAACTGACACCATTTCTTTGCATCAGTAGAGAGATAGATGGTTATAGGACCTCCTCTGACTAGATATAGTATTATATGGTTAGTGGAGTATTGTCAGCATTGTGTGCACAAACAGATGGGTAAACCATGTCATAACTCTTTATACTCCCCCATCAATGTACTTACAGATCAGATAACACTGAATCAGCCATGCGTCATGCTGTTACCGATTAACATGGCAATCTGTATTCTTGATCAATTTTTTGGTCACAGAATATAATAAACAGTTTTAATATTATTTATTCAGTTTGATTTCTTCACAGATACTGTGACACTACATTTTTCACTGAGCCAGTTGTGCAGACGAAATCAAAAGTTTAGGACTATAAATGTGAGTAAATGTGTCTCAGTTAATAATGTACATTATATAACATTTAGTAACCCCAGTAACATTACAGTATGCATTACAATTGCATCAAGACCATAAATCTGTAATTGATATTTTACAAAAAAAAACAACTCCCCCATATCCCAATTTAATGTACATACATTCCGTTGCAATTGACAGTCAATCTGTGCTTGACCTATTGGTTGTGTTGTATACATGACTGGAGTGCTCCCTCTAAGCAAGAATGTTTTATATTTTTTTTTAGAAAGAGGAAATAAAACTCATCATGATTTGTTCCTGCTCATAAATGACCTCATTAGACATTTGCATGCCTAGTTGATTTGAATATACAGTAAGACAGAAATGGTGGATGCATTTTATGAAGTTGCACAGTTGTTTGTTTATATGCAATTGTTTTATGTCTAGATACCTTGGATTAAAATGTGCAATATTTCAGCATTAAAGCACTAGTATCTTTGCATATGGATGTTCTGTAGACAATTCCTATCCCTGTCTATACATTTAGTTTTTTTGCTACCTCAACTAGCTTTTCTCAATTCAGATAAGCAACAGCCCTAATCCATGGTTCTCCAGTACTTTTATGCTTCTTTTTTGACTCTAGAATAAATTTGACTTTAGAATACCTTGGTATACATCTTAAACTCATTGACTGCAAGGTGCCCAGCTACTGTAATTGCAAAACAAGCTCCCAAATCATCACCCCTCCATCACAGTACTTGACAGTTTGTATGAGGTTTTTGTGCTGATATGCTCCGTTTAGTTTTTACCAAAACATTCACTTGCACTGTTCTGTCCTCAACATTAACATTGCTTGAGTCCATGGTCAACTAAAGCTCTTCTTTAATAACAACAATGACAGAAAGAAATCTCAGTATATCTATTTACTGAAGACAGCTGTAATAGGAAAAAATGTAATTAAATTCAATATAACACCCAGGCACACTCAACACCCAACTGACTGAAATATAAGCAAACTGAAAAGACCAGTTATTGAAGATATGAATATAAAATATAAGCATTGTAGGCCTATATGATACTATCTATAAAATGTTATCCGTTATATCACCAATAACAATGAAGTTAGTAGAGATTAAATGCTGTTTTTGCAAGACATTCTCTGAAATTTGCATTCAGTAAATCAATCTGCTAAATAGGTTTACACAAACTTTACCAATACTTGTCAGTAAAGAAAGAGCAACACGAGCAAAAATAATTACTCGAATTCAAAATAACCAGAATCCAGTATAGTATATAATGATATAATTGTTTAAAAAGTACTTTTAATACAACAAAGATTGTGTGAATTTCTACTAAATTAAAGTCCTGCCAGAGACATGAATTCAGTAAATAATTATTTAGTTCATTCACATGTGAAGTTAAATAGATTACATTCACAAGATAGGAAAAAAATGCCCCAAATCAAATGTTTGTTTCTTCAAATCTGGTATGTATTTGTTAAATGAATGGCTGTGTATACAGCAAAAAAAAAAAAAAAAAAACACTTATATTTGGTACATGAATTTGCTACATATACATATATGTAACAGTGTGAAATCTGAACAGGAAGATCTGAATTCATTGACATTTTGCATCAGTCTGACTCAGAAAGATGAAAGAATAACTAAAAAATAATTCCAGTGGAGGTAGAAACAAGGTCCTGTTTACCTTTTCTTAAAAATATAATGCAAGATAATAGGTCCTTACAATGTCACAATAAAAACAAAAATGTGTCTGTAAAATGAGTTTTGCTTTTATCACAAATGCAAAAAAAATAAAAAGAAAATGTAAAGAAAATCCTTTCAATTCTAATATTTGTATCCATAAACACCTGTTATGCCATTTCTTGTGTTACCGTAAACATCTTAAAAAGAAATTTATTCCTAAAGGCCTAATGATGGTAAAAAAAAAAAATTAAAAAACGGTTTCTCCTGCTTGAACATGGAGAGTGGAGTGGCTAACAGAAAAACAGAACAGGAATTAATGATTTCAAAATAACAATAAGAAATATTATAGTTCTTCTTCTTTCGGCTTCTCCCATTAGGGATCGCCACAGTGGATCATCCGTCTCCACTCCCCCGTCCTCTACATCTGCCTCTTTCAAATCAACTAACTGCTTGTCTTCCCTCACCACATCCATAAACCTCCTCCTTGGCCTTTCTCTTTTCCTCCTTCCTGGTGGCTCCATTCTCAGCATTCTTCTACTTATATACCCCACGTCCCTCCTCTGCACATGTCCAAACCATCTCAATCGCGCCTTCCTCACCTTGTCTCCAAAACGTCCTTCATGCGCTGTCCCTCTAATAAACTCATTTCTAATTCTTTCCATTGCTGTTACTCCTAACGAAAACCTCAACATTTTCAGCTCTGCTACCTCCAGCTCCACTGTCTCTAAAACATACAACATCACAGGTCTCACCACAGTCCTATAAAATTTCCCTTTCATTCTTGCAGATACCCTTTGATCACAAATCACTCCTGCCAAGCTTCTCTTTAGTTCTCACCCTCAGTGTTCTGTATTGTTTAAAGACTATAATCACACTCTTGATATCACCCAAATGAGGATGGATTCCTCTTTTAAGTCTGGTTCCTCTCAAGGTTTCTTCCTCATAACATCTAAGGGAGCTTTTCCTTGCCACAGTCTTCATGGCTTGCTCATCAGGGATAAATAAACATTGTTCACCTAAACTCTTAAATTCTGTAAATCTGCTTTGAGACAATGTCTGTTGTGAAAAGCACTTTAGAAATAAACTTGACTTGACTTCTCCACCCACTCCACCCTGGCTGCACTCTTGTCTTCACTTCTCTAACACACTCACCATTACTTTGCACTGTTGACCCCAGGTACCTGAACTCCTCCACCTTCTCCACCTCTTCTCCCTGCAACCACACCACTCCTCTGCCCTCCCTCTCATTCACACACATGTACTCTGTCTTACTCCTACTGACTTTCATTCCCCTTCTCTCCAGCGCATACCTCCACCTCTCCAGGCTCTTCTCAAACTGCTCCCTACTCTCGCCACAAATCACAATATCATCCGCAAACATCATAGTCCACTGAGACTCCTGTCTGACCTCGTCCGTCAACCTGTCCATCACCAAAAAAAAAACAGGAAAGGTCTCAGAGCCGATCCTTGATGCAGTCCAACCTCCACCTTGAACCAGTCTGTTGTTCCTACTGCACACTTCACTGCTTTCACACTGTCCTCATACATGTCCTGCACCACCCTCACATACTTCTCGGACACACCTGACTTCCTCATACAAAACCACAAACTCCTCTCTTAGCACCCTGTCGTACGCTTTCTCTAAATCCACAAACACACAATGCAACTTCTTCTGACCTTCTCTATACGTCTCCATCAACATTCTCAAAGCAAAATAATATAGAACTATAAAGAAATAAAAATAAAAACAGAAAATTTGCATGACTAGCTAAATTACAAAACTAACAACACTTTAATTTAATGTTTTTAAAACCAATATATTAATTGGTATAATAAAAATGCAAATCAAAATCAAATTATTCAGTTGGATCTTACATAAGGGAGAGCTAATTGACCTCAGAAACTTTGTACACAAAATAAGAAGGCCCAAGTCGCAACTAAAATGAATGGCCAAGAAACGTCAACAATGTAAAAGCAAAAAGTAAATACATTTTTAAAAACGTAGCCATATTCATGTCGCACAATGTGGGCTTGTTAATAAGTGTGATCTGTTCACAATAGTGTTAGATATAGGCCTGGTTGTAAACATGGTGTGAACAGACTCATTTGGTAAAAGTAGATTTGGGCCATTTGGGACTGCTTGTGTGAACATGCCGTACTAAATCCATGCCCCATGCCTGTCCGCAGAATTTCCCCATTTCTGATACAGTAAGTCTGCAGTGATGATGAAGGTGCTCCTGTTGAAAATCGCGCTTCTTCCTGCCTTCACTTCTTCACGCCCCCCATCCCCCCACCCTCTCTTTTCACCATACAGCCTCTCCCACCGGGCTCACAACTAACATAAGATAGATTCTCGTCTGCTGGTGAGAGGAGGAATCGGTATGTTTTACAGCAGCGTCGTTTCTCCTGCGCCGGATGAGAGAGACTGGAGCTGCTGCTCGGGTTGCACATGAACCGTGGTTAAAGAAAGGGAACCAGACTCGCTTTTCCGAACAGGAGACGATGCGCGCGCTAGGAAGATGAAATGCATCTCCCGGTACCTGCCTTATCTCTTCCGACCTCCGAGCAACATCCTCTCCTCCAGCTGTCACACTGAAGGTAACATCTCAACAGCTGTCAAATATGTACAGCCAGCTAGTATTTTCCGTTTTGGTGTTTCTGTGTGTGTTCTGTGTGTGTTTCTTAGTGTGTGTGTGTGTGTGTGTGTGTGTGAGTGAGAGAAGTATCGGTGTGTTCTGCCTGCCTGTGTGTACATCCAGCCAGATGTGTGTTTTTGCGTGTATGCAGGCTGTAGCCTAAATATAAGAAAGCAAGCTAAAAAAAAAAAAAAAAATAGGAAGAGAAAATCAGTGACTTTATCAACAATGAGCATGTTACATGATGATCTGAAAAACTCATGCGTCATCATTTCCTCCTCATTACATGTTTAATGTCCTATCATGTGATGTTGATGGACCACACATATAACTAGTCACGCTGTCTATGTCATACGGATATATTGACAAATAATTCAATGGAAAAACAGCAAAAATGCACACGTAAACATATGGGGATACACACTGACCTACATATGTTTGGCTAACAAGATGCACTTTAATACACAAGTGTGATGTCATTTTTTTCACATCTGTCGAAATAAGATAGATAATGCTGAATTTAAAGCTTTCGATTTCCCATGACCAGAAAGAAGAGTGTAAAAAAAAAATTCAACACAGAGAGGCATAAAACCTGGCACATAAACATGGATTAAATATACTGGGAAAAAAGCTTGTAGGTGAATGTTTACCATGACCCTCTAAGATTCCAGACCTGATATGATGTAGGAAGATGAATGAATGGATGCAATTGGACAAGACATTAAAGGTTTTTTATATCATATTTAGGAAGGAAAATGCAAACATCTGAAGTAATAATGTAGTATGAGAAGTGCTACCTTTAACCCTAACACACTAAATACAATGTTGTTATATAGTATGCAAACTTGTATACCATCATATATAGGTATAATATATGCTTTGTACTACAATGCTACAGTACTATAGTAGTGCTGCATCAAATAGTTGCACTAAGTAAACCTAAAAGTTTTACTATATATATATATATATATATATATGATAAGTATCTTGATATTATGTTCACAATACGATATGTATCACGATATTTTGAACAAAATAAAAAATGCAACTGGAATTTTGATAAAAGATTTATTTCCAAAACATTAACAATTTTCAATACAACAAATTTGTACATACAACTCAAAGAATTGAAAACATTTCCAAGTCCTAATTTAATTTGTTCTTCAAACCATGGAAAACATCTTCGCCTTGATCAGGAAGTAGGTGGGGCAATGATCTAAATCGGGGGTCTAAGGCAGTACTCTCTAGAAGATAAGCGTGTATCTCTGAGTATCTGCCTGAGAGTTTTTGAAGCTGTCTACATGTTAGCTATAGTTGTGGAGTCCTTCTTGTCCAGTGTCAAGCTCTGTTCTATCATAGATTTTAAGATCCCAATGAGTGACAGCGTGGCGGTCTTTTCATCAGGCAGGACAGTGGTGGCACACACACTCTTCACTCTCCTACCATTAGGAAATAGGTTCCGAAGCATTCAGGCCTCACATCCAGACTGTGCAACAGTTTTTTCCCTCAAGCCATCAGGATCCTCAAAACACAGATCTGAACTGTACAAAACACACACGGTGTTATTGAACCATACAACCTAAACTCAACACACACTCATTACTCATCTCAATCCATTCCACCACACATTTATTTTTTTATTTATTTTTTATTATTATTATATTTATATTTAATCATAATATACTGTTTACATGCTGTTTTGCACCTCCTGACTGCTGCTACTGCTGTTTTTGCACAACATCGTGTTTATGTTTACAAATACACTCTTGTTCATATTCCTCTTTTACACATTATTGTATAATCATATTATACAATAGGTTCACTGCTCGGCACTATTTTGTATTTTGTGTATCTGTCCAACACTGTTTTTTTGTTGTATGTGGCGAGGACACTTACTTTAGTCCTTGCTCTGTGTTCTGTTATGTAGCTTTATGTTATGCGTTGTAGCTCTATGTTGTTTAATGTAGCACCAGGTTTCTGGAGGAATGTTGTATTATTTCACTGTGTACTGCGTCAGCTATATATGGTAGAGATGACAATAAAAGCTTCTTGACTTGACTTGAAGAAGTGATGATTTGGATTGTTTTGCAGCCGCATGACCTTGGCCACTTGCAATAATTGGGTTGAGCCATACAGTCCTCTGTATACCAAAGTATTCTAGAGGCAAATATAACGCCAAAAGCTTGACCAAAATTGGATTATGCAGAAGGACAATAATCCCAAACCCCAAGGAAATCGACAACAGAATTTTGATAACAATTGCTTGCAAACCTTGTGTCAGTAACGCAAGGCCAGATTCTTTTAGTAGTGGTGACTGGAAGGGTGCAACAGGGGTATGACGAAAACAGTCTTTTAATAAATAAAACAGGAAGGGGAAAAAACAGTTCAAACACAGCAACAAAGGGCAGAGCAAAAACAAAAACAAAAAGACAGTCCAGAGTCTAATCCAGTATCCAGGGTAGGCAGGCAGAACAGGGATCAAGAACTGGGTTTGGGAACAGGAACCAGAGCAGGCATGGTGGCAAGAATAATCTCAGGGACATGAAAAGACAGTGAGATCATCTATTCCTGAGATAATGTCTTTGGTGTCCAGTGGTTACTGAGTGGCGTGGCATAAACGCCAAGATGACTGCTGACCCGGAAGTGCGCGCCGCTAAACCGGGAATGAGCGCCGCGTAACCGGAAATACGTATCGCGAGCCGGGAAGATCCTGACACTTTGATTAACTAAAGCAACTTTGTAAAGAAGAATAAACCAAAATTCCCCCACAATGATGTAAGAGACTGATAAAGTAAATACAGAACCTAAATACTATAATTAATTGCTGCTAAATGTGATTCTACAAGCTACTGAATCATGTATATATACATACAATATCTCACAAAAGTGAGTACACCCCTCACATTTCAGCAACCATTGTAGTACATCATCTTAAATGACAATATTATAGAAATTAAACCTGGGTATATTTTAGAGTAGTCAACCCAGCCATTATGGATGCACAAGCCAGTGCACTCTTAGTGCCGGTCCCAAGCCCGGGTAAATGGGGAGGGTTGCGTTAGGAAGGGCATCCAGCGTAAAACATGTGCCAAATCAAATATGCGGATCACAAATGAGAATTTCATACCGGATCGGTCGAGGCCCGGTTAACAACGACCGCCACAGGTATCGTTAGCCGACAGGGTACCGGTGGAAATTGGGCTACTGTTGGCCGAAGGAGGAGAAGGAGAGGAGGAAGACGTCTACAGAGACGGCAGGGAAAGGAGCAGTGTAGGAGAGTGGAGGTTCGGGTTGGTACCTTAAATGTTGGTACTATGACGGGTAAAGGGAGAGAGGTAGCTGATATGATGGAGAGAAGAAAAGTAGATATGCTGTGTGTTCAGGAGACCAAGTGGAAAGGGAGTAAGGCCAGCAGCATTGGAGGTGGATTTAAACTGTTTTATCATGGTGTGGATGGAAAGAGAAATGGTGTAGGGGTGATTCTGAAGGAAGAGTACAGTAAGAGTGTAGTGGAGGTGAAGAGAGTTTCTGATAGGGTGATGATTGTGAAGGTGGAAGTTGAAGGGATGATGATAAATGTCATCAGTGCCTATGCTCCACAAGTTGGCTGTGAGATGGAGGAGAAGGAAAGATTCTGGAGTGAATTAGATGAAGTGGTAGATGGTGTACATGGGAAAGAACGATTGGTGATTGGGGCAGACTTTAATGGGCATGTAGGTGAAGGGAACAGAGGTGATGAGGAGGTGATGGGTAGGTATGGTTTTAAGGAGAGGAATGTGGAAGGGCAGATGGTGGTGGATTTTGCTAAAAGGATGGAAATGGCAGTGGTGAACACTTATTTTAAGAAGAAGGAGGATCATAGGGTGACGTATAAGAGTGGAGGAAGGTGCACACAGGTGGACTATGTGCTATGCAGGAGATGCAACCTAAAGGAGATTGGAGACTGTAAGGTGTTGGCAGGGGACAGTGTAGCTAGACAGCATCGGATGGTGGTCTGTAGGATGGTTTTGGAGGCGAAGAAGAAGAGGAGGAGAGTGAGGACTGAAAGAAGAATAAGATGGTGGAAACTGAAGGAGGAAGAGTGTAGTGTGAGGTTCAGGGAAGAGGTCAGACAGAGGCTCAGTGGTGTTAAGGAGGTTTGGGATGATTGGGCAACTACTGCAGGAGTGATGAGGGAGGCAGCTAGAAAAGTACTTGGTGTAACATCTGGAAATAGAAAGCAAGACAAGGAGACGTGGTGGTGGAATGAGGAAGTGCAGGAGAGCATAAGGAGAAAGAGGTTGGCAAAACAGAAGTGGGATAGACAGAGTGATGAGAAAAGTAGGCAGGAGTACAAGGAGATGCGGCAGCAGGTTAAGAGGGATGTGGCGAAAGCCAAGGAAAAGGCATATGAGGAGCTGTATGAGAGGTTGGACACTAAGGAAGGAGAAAAGGATTTGTACCGATTGGCCAGGCAGAGGGACCGAGCTGGGAAGGATGTACTGCAAGTTAGAGCAGTAAAGGATGGAGAGGGAAATGTGTTGACTAGTGAGGAGAGTGTGTTGAGAAGGTGGAGGGAGTATTTTGAGCAGCTGATGAATGAGGAAAATCAGAGAGAGAGAAGGTTGGATGATGTGGAGTTGGTAAAGCAGGATGTAGATAGGATTAGTAAGGAGGAAGTGAGAGCAGCGATTAAGAGGATGAAGAGTGGAAAGTCGGTTGGACCAGATGACATACCGGTAGAAGCGTGGAGATGTTTAGGAGAGATGGCAGTGGAGTTTTTGACCAGATTGTTTAACAGGATTTTGGAAGGTGAGAAGATGCCTGAGGAATGGAGAAGAAGTGTGCTAGTACCGATCTTTAAGCATAAAGGAGATGTGCAGTCTTGCAGTAACTACAGGGGAATTAAGTTGATCAGTCACACCATGAAGTTATGGGAAAGAGTAGTGGAAGCTAGGCTGAGAGAAGAGGTGACCATCTGTGAGCAACAGTATGGTTTCATGCCGAGGAAGAGCACCACAGATGCCTTATTTGCTTTAAGAATGTTGATGGAGAAGTATAGAGAAGGACAGAAGGAATTGCATTGTGTATTTGTGGATTTAGAGAAGGCGTACGACAGGGTGCCAAGAGAGGAGTTGTGGTATTGTATGAGGAAGTCAGGTGTGTCAGAGAAGTATGTGAGGGTGGTGCAGGACATGTATGAGGACAGTGTGACGGCAGTGAAGTGTGCAGTAGGAACGACAGACTGGTTCAGGGTGAAGGTTGGACTGCATCAAGGATCGGCCCTGAGCCCTTTCCTGTTTGCAGTGGTGATGGACAGGTTGACGGACGAGGTCAGACAGGAGTCTCCCTGGACTATGATGTTTGCGGATGATATTGTGATTTGTTGTGAGAGTAGGGAGCAGGTTGAGAAGAGCCTGGAGAGGTGGAGATATGCGCTGGAGAGAAGGGGAATGAAACTCAGTAGGAGTAAGACAGAATACATGTGTGTGAATGAGATGGAGGGCAGTGGAGTTGTGTGGTTGCAGGGAGAAGAGCTGGAGAGGGTGGAGGAATTCAGGTACCTGGGGTCAACAGTGCAAAGTAATGGTGAGTGTGTTAGAGAAGTGAAGAGAAGAGTGCAGGCAGGGTGGAGTGGGTGGAGAAGAGTGACAGGAGTGATTTGTGATAGTAGGGTATCTGCAAAAATGAAAGGGAAAGTTTATAGGTCTGTGGTGAGACCTGCGATGTTGTATGGATTGGAGACAGTGGCATTGAGTAAAAGACAGGAGGTGGAGCTGGAGGTAGCAGAGCTGAAGATGTTGAGGTTTTCGTTGGGAGTGACGAGGATGGATAAGATTAGAAATGAGTTTATTAGAGGGACAGCGCATGTAGGATGTTTTGGTGACAAGGTGAGGGAGGCGAGATTGAGATGGTTTGGACATGTGAAGAGGAGGGACATGAATTATATTGGTAGAAGAATGCTGAGGATGGAGCCACCAGGTAGGAGGAAAAGAGGAAGGCCAAGGAGGAGGTTTATGGATGTGGTGTGGGAAGACATGCAGGTAGTTGGTGTAAAAGAGGCAGATGTAGAGGACAGGGTGGTATGGAGACAGATGATCCGCTGTGGCGACCCCTAATGGGAGCAGCCGAAAGAAGAAGAAGAAGATATTTTAGAGTAGTCAATGTGCAGTTTGTACAGCGGTACAGATTTTCTGTCCTCTACAAATAACTAAACATACAGCCATTATTGTCTAAATAACGGCCAACAAAATTGAGTACACCCTAATTGAACGTCAAAACTGTGTCCAAAGTGTCAATATTTTGTGAGCACAGTTAATGAGTGGATGATGTTCTGGTGACAGATGAGCCTAAATTTGACATTTTTGCCTATAACAGTAGAACTTGGACAACAGATGTTAGCAGGCTACTTCACACCGATAGTCAAACATGGAGGTGAAAGCTTAATGGTTTGGGGTTGTTTTGGAGCAGGAAAAAATTATTACTTATTCTAAGTGAAAGGAATACTGAACCAACAGCCATCCCATATTTAAAAAAACATTAGCTACCATCCCATATTAAAAAAAAAAACCATGCAATTCTGTCTGGACTGTGGCTAATTGGAACCAAGGTCACCATACAACAAGACAATGACCCAAATCATAAATCCAAGCTCTGTAGGCATTATTTAGAGAGCAGACAGCTGGAGTGTTATCTATTATTGAATGGCCTGCACTGTTACTGGACCTAAATTCTATTGAACTGCTCTGGCATAAACTGGATCACAACATCAGAAAGAAATCTCCAACTAGCAAAGAACATCTTTGGCAAGTTTAAAAAAAGACTTGGCATAGTATTTCTGCTAAATGAGAAACTTACTGTCCAAATACCAAAAGTGTATAAAGCTGTTAATAATGCTACGGGAGGATTTTTTTAATGTACATCTGTACATTTATATATTTGCTTGGTCATAGTATTTATTCTTACCATTTGTTTCATATAAACAAAAGAAACATGAATGTGTCTCTCAAAAACGATAAATGACTAGGTGTTTCCAAAGTATTACAGACATTATATTTACACGCCTTTTTATATTTTACAATTTTAAAGATTAATGACAAAATATCAATTATTTTGTAGTTGTAAAAAAAATATAATAAAATTTGGACAATACTAATGACATCTTGGAAAAGTATATTTTGACATAATATATTACAATATCAATATTATATCATCTTTCCACCATTTTCCACCATAATTTGAATTTACTGCTCTATGCTGAAAGAGCTTCTAATGTCCAGGATCAGGAATGAGCATATTTCTGATTACTTTATTAGACTTAGTGTCAGGTTAAGACTCAGATTGCACACATTAGGTTCCTGTGACCTGCAGAAAAAGTAGATTGCCAGGCATTGCATGAATTCCTTTGTCAACTGCTTTATCTTGGTGTGGGGTATAGTTAATCCAGCGCCTGTTCCAGGAAATCTAAGAAGAACACACCAAAGACAGCACACCAGTCCATTTTTTGTGCATCTACATATAGTCACACACTCATGTACACTTCATGGCACATTTATATAGTCACTGTTTACAATGTTTCAGTCAGAACACAGAGGAAACCCATGTGTACATGTGGAAGATGTGGCAGCAACACGCCCTACTACAATACAATTCTGTTCCGAATGTTACATATTATAATCACTAAAACAAGATAAGTTAAATGTACTGTAATGTGAATTGTGGATGGGGGTGGGGAAAATATTTGTAAACAATTGTTTGTTGTCAATAAGCATCCTTTAAATCATTTAAAAAAGAGCAATATATAATATATCTTATGAACTTATATGAATGACAGTCCAATTAATGACCGAGTAACAAAGAGAAAAAGCAATATTATAAATCCTATTTCTTTTGTGGGACTTCACCACATTAAAGCAAAATGAGAAGCTTTAAAACTAAAGCATGTAATAAAATTTTCTAATAATGGAATTGCTTGCAGCAACAGATATATTGCGGATCCAACACCATCCACTTCATTAGGCTTCATCAGGATCATTCATGCAGTTATCTAATCAGCCAATCATATGGCCTCAGTGCAAAAAGAAAAAAGGTCACACATATATGGACAAAGATCATAAGTTAATTAATATAAAGAAAATGCCTCCATTGTATAGTTGTTGGTACCAGATAGTTTGAGTATTTCCTAAATTGCTGTCATATTAGGATTAAAATTACAAAAGTTTGCACATTATGCATGCTTTTTTAAATTAAACTTCAGATAATATCATTAATAGTTTTCCATAAAAAACAGTCATGTACCATTTTAGAGTCATTCAATTCTAGTGGCTAGTTGATTAGGCTGAAAATTATATAGCTTTATAATACCTAAAACAGTGGTTGTACTTGGTTCATAATGATATCTGTTATTATATCATTATCAAATAACTAATAATGCACACTTTGCTGGCTATACATCTTCAGGGGTTTCCAGATTCCAATTGGAAAACCATGGATATAATCAGCATATACATTATTAATTTAAAATTATAGGTCAGTTAGGCATTGTTAATTCAGTATTCATTAAGAACATTAAAGAAGCATCTTGCACGGTAAGATCTTTGACTATAGTCAAGGGAAGACAATACTGTAAGTTTTTGTAGCTGTAGCTTTTGCAATAGTGTAAGATGCTTGTTTTTCTTGCTATTTTCAGTGCTCTTGGTCTGTCGGCCTCTGTCTTCTGGTCAGGCACAATCGATCAGCTCATAAAGGCTTTGCTTTTGTTTGCTACTGTACCTTTTTTGAGATGCCAGCCTGCTGTCTGGAAGTTGTAGGCTTTATGTGATGTGAGTGGGTGGTCTGGTTTCCTTAAGCCTCGAAAGAGTTCTGTAGGAACATGATGGAGATAATCAGGCCATGTAATGTGGTTGGTGTCGACCATCAATCTCTTTTTGCCGGGGGGTGGGGATAGAGAGAGAGAGAGGGAGAGAGAGAGAGAGAGAGAGAGAGAGAGCGAGAACGAGGGAGAGAGACAAAGAGAGGTTTTTCTATTGCTCAAGCTGAAAAAAAGAAGAAGCTTTTACAATGAGAAATTACCACATCATTGTATTGTACTGATGTAACAGTATAAATTTGTTGAATGTAAGAAAACATCTGTTTTTATTATTCTGGTAAAACTACTACAAAAATGGACTGCACCACTTCAGGAATGAAGTGAATTTTCATAGGATTTATTTAGCATTGTCAGCTGATGAACTTATTATTTGAAAATTATCCAAATAGTATGTATGTATGTGTATGTGACAAATTAAATTTGATTTGATTTGATTTGAAATAGGATTTAGGTCACAACCAATTCAAATGTCTAAGCACACAAGAACAGTTTGCATGACGTCTATTTAACAAGAATGCAATACTAACTAATAAAAAAAAATACTAAATAGTAATGAGACTGACTGAATTTGTGCTGAAACTTTGTTCAACATAGTGGCCTGCTTTGGTAAATGGTTTTATTTTGTTTCTAAAAACACAGTTTAACATTTACACATTACAAGTGTAGAGCTGAATTTAAATATAAAATAAAATAATGGAAATCATGCATAATGGATTTGCAAAATTGTAAAATGTAGAAACAATTGTCCAAAAAAAATGTTTTTTTTTGTCTCCTATTACTATTTTTTTTCTTTTTTTAATTCAATATGGCATTTTAGCTTAATGAAAATAGTTACCG
Source organism: Silurus glanis (assembly GCA_014706435.1). NCBI lineage: Eukaryota > Metazoa > Chordata > Actinopteri > Siluriformes > Siluridae > Silurus > Silurus glanis. The sequence continues at coordinate 8,147,973 of JAAIIK010000007.1, forward strand.
TATTTTTCGGACTATAAGCCGCTACTTTTTTCCCACGTTTTGAACCCCGCGGCTTAAAGATAAACTCCCCAGAGAAATACAGTGGTACCTTGACCTACGAGTTTAATTTGTTCCGTGGACGAGCTCGTATCTCAATTTGCTCGCACATCAAATCAGTTTTCCATATTGAAAATACTTAAAATGGCATTAATCCGTTCCAACCCTCAAAATGACACCCCGTTTTTATAATTCATGTTATTAAATTGGAAAATACATTTCTAAATAACAAATCTTGTATAAAAACATAATAGAAAGAGTATGTAAAGATATAATAAGGTTTTATTCAGTGTATTTTCCTTGGAGATGAGACGACTTGAGCTAACGAAAACGCCGGTGGGGTGTGTGTGTGTGTGTGTGTGTGTGTGTGTGTGTGTGTGTGTGTGTGTGTGTGTGTGTGGAGGGGGGGTAGAGGGGATAAGCGGAGGCGGAGGGAAAACTCGTTTTTTACTATCACTCCTGTACACTACGTATCCCTAAACTTGAAAATTTTTACTTTTTCTTCTTTGCTTATCTTAATTTTCGTCACAATCTTCGCTTTCTGGCTTCGCTTCGCCATCTAGCAGCGGCGTCTCAAGCTCGTACCTCAATCTTTTGCTCGCGTAACAAAGCAAAAAAATCGACCGAGTGACCGCTCATACCTCAGCAAACTCGTACATTAATGCACTTGTAGGTCAAGGTACCACTGTAGTTGTGAAAGGAAGGAGGAAGACAGTGAACAATGACTTACTTAGATACAAGCCGTTGTAACGCATTGAGTCTGGGTGAAGGGAGAGCTCAATAAAACTCCAGTTGCAACAGAAATCATATAAGCACAGACAGGTTTCCAAAACTCATGCTTTTTTATTTTTCTTGGCAACAGCGTTATGGGTTAGTCAAAGAAACTTAGAAATGAGCATCAGAAAATAATAAGGACATAATCCTCAGTCTTGAACACACGCAGTAATACCGGAGGAATGCAGTGGCATGCTATTCCCAAAATACCGCTATGCTCCTAATAGAAGCGCAACATATTGCATTTAGTGTCTTTCGTTAAAGCCTGTGTAAAGTTCATTAGTTTCAGTGTAGACAGGCTTATAGACAGGTGCGGCTTATTTATGTTAAAAATAAAAATCTTTGTCAAATTCAGTGGGTGCGGCTTATATATGGGTGCGCTTTATAGTCCGGAAATTACGGTGAGAATGAAATTTTTCAGCTAAACCGAGATGCGAGATCTTTTTCATGCCGGAGCAGGTGTGACCTCTTAGTTTCAGTGCACTTAATAAACGTTTTTTATTAAGAGATATTATCAAAATGTTTTGATGTCATTTTGTGGTTAAGAAGATTTTTTATAGGATAGAGCGAAGAAACAAGGACCATATTCATTGCCCAGTTTTAACTGGGTTTTAACTCCAGCACATCATCTTTTCTGATTTTACCGATTTCATTTTTCTACCCAAACATATCTTTTGGGTAAATATCAAGTTATTTTTAGGGACCACTGTAGGTGTTGGAGCATAATATGGCACAGTTTTTCTCAAGATATGTAGTCACCACTGTTTTACAACAGTCTTGTCTGCTACAAGAGTCTTTTCATGTTATGAATTGTCAGTTGATCACTGTTTGAATTTATCTCACAGGTACTGATTTCTCAAATGAAATATGATGTGTATTGTCTTATTTGGTGCAGTAATTTCTGCTCTCTGGGCCACTGATAATATTAAACATCAGTATTTTCTACAGCAAGGCACTCATTGTTCAATTTATGGGACCCGAGGTAAAGCCATACACAAATGTTTCAGTTGTCTTTAAATTTAGTTATAAAATGAATACTTTTCATGTTTGAATGTTTTACATTGCCATTACATTTCCATATGCAGTAGAAACTCCCAACATTTTGTCATGGTTAATTGATTTTAGTCCACAAATGTACTGCCTAATTCAGTAACAGAGTTACTTTTGTTCCGTCATTGTGCGGTTCAAATTAAATGATGATTTACTATATTTAATGTTAATTGTATATGTTTTCTCTAATGAATAATGCTCTTGACCTTTAGACAATACCTGAACTAGATTTAATGGTGTATCGTGTATGTACTGTCTCATAGTTTTACATAGTTTTACATAGTTTAGTCACCTGCTTGAAACCGTGTGAGCATGTCTTGTCCAATCTGAAATCTCTGTTCATAATGTAAAGCCCATCCAATTCACCCGTCCCCTCAAAAAGGTTTATTTGATATTTCATTGCTTTATTTTACACTGAAATGTTTTATATAACAAAGTTATTATCATACCAAGACCTGGCTGTGCAGAACAGGAAAATGAGCAAAAAAATAATCCTAACACTTCCTTATTATAAGGGGAAATAAGCTTAAGCATAGTGAAGTTACCAAATACAATGATTACCCAAGTACAATACATTACTGGTGGAGTAGTGACTAACAGATAATCATAGTAGTAATGAGATTAGAGGAGGAGAAAAGAGATTTAGAACAGTGGTTTGGACACTAAGGAAAGGAAATATAAAAATGTAAAAAAAAAAAAAAAAAAAGTTAACCAACAAATTATAGAACAAAATAAGAATTAAAACTCAACACAAAGCACAGGTGTGATAAAGTTAAACTTCAGTTTATTTTGTTATAAGCATGCAATGAAAAGCTTAAATTTTAACCAACATGCCAGCTTGAGTGCACAGTGAATGACGTTAAGTAATAAAAGGCACATTTTAACATGTTTGAATACGTTATTCAAAACGCCAAGTTCCTTTACGGAAAGATAGAATCCGTATTTAGACAGTGAAGGCCTTTCATTGTGTTTCCCAAATCATATAAAAAGTTAGTCAGTGACCTGTAAGCTGGTGGCCAAAATATCTCTATTTGCCCACTCTCAGAGATTTATCAGCCCCATTAATATCACTTGCAATGTCATGCCCCGTTCAGGGTAAAAAAGTGAGATTTTGAGCTACCGTAATTTCCGGACTATAAAGTGCACCCATATATAAGCCGCACCCACTGAATTTTACAAATATTTTTATTTTTAACATAAATAAGCCGCACCTGTCTATAAGCCGCAGTGTCTACACTAATGTACTTTACACAGGCTTTAATGAAAGACACGTTACACACGGTGTAACGGGTGAAATATGTTGCACTTCCTTTAGGAGCATAGCGGTATTTTGGGAATAGCCTGGCACTGCATTCTTCCGCTATTACTGCATGTGTGTAAGACTGAGGATTATGTGTTTATTATTTTCTGATGCTCATTTCTAAGTTTCTTTGACTAACCCGTAACGCTGTTGCCAAGAAAAATAAAAAAGCACGAGTTTTGGAAACCTGTCTGTGCTTATATGATTTCTGTTGCAACTGGAGTCGAACTATCCCATGACCCAGACTCAACGCGTTACAACGGCTTGTATCTAAACAGTAGCCGACCAAGAAAGTCATTGTTCACTGTCTTCCTCCTTCCTTTCACAACAATCTCTCTCGGGAGTTTATCTTTTGGCATCGTCGTGCGTTTAAAAATCACCCGATGGAAGTTTTTTCTCCCGAAGCCGTGCAGCTCAGAACACAGGTGAGGTGCGTTTTTTCGTTTCCGTTCGGAAATTTCATTGGTCTAATGTTATGGGGTTCCGTTTTTTGGCTTGAAGTTTGTGAAACCGGGAAAAACCCAGGAAAAATCCATAAATTAGCCACTTCGTTGTTTAAGCCGCGGGGTTCGAAGTCCGGCTTATAGTCCGAAAAATATGGTAACTGGAATATGGAGCAATGTAATATTACTTGTATATTCAAATCATACACTCATTCTTGCTTTTGTAGCAACCAGATATGCTACTCCACCTGTCTTTTTATGTGTGCAAGTAGCCACTTAAAAAAAACTGAATATCGAGTTATTTTCAACTCCTGTCTGAAATCCCATTTGTAATGGAACATAATTTCAACTGTCACCGCTTCAATCAGCTTTCAGCTCTACCTAAGCTATTAGAATAGCATGCCTTCAACTCACATTTAACCCCAAAATGTGAATCTCACCAAGCTTAAATAATTCATGGCAAGCAGTATGCATTGTCTATAGGATACTTGAATTATTTGGAATATCAAATAAAACATGACCAGTGAAATTACTGTATTAAAAATGTATTGCATATTTATCTGCACATATACTTGCTTCTGGTATTTAGTTAGCTTTACTTGCATGTATGCACAGAAAAATGACAGTGGCTTCAACATATAACTTTGCTTTTATATAAAGACTAAGTCACATCTAGTAAAGTTTGGGATGGCATAATTAGACTACAATGATAATTACTTACAATGATAATTACTTACTACTAATTATTAACCGTAGTATAGAAATACTTTTATTTATCAATATTAGGCAGCCAATTAAATTTTGCATTAAAATAAAACAAAGAGACATGCTTTCTTTAACATTGGGCAATATTGGTATATATTCAGATTATATTGCCTTAATCCTATGTAGATTGTGAAGCCTTATTATAAGTATGTATTCTGCACTTGTCTGTATTATGTTATAAAAGCCCCAGTTCAACAGAGAAACCATTTACACTTTACAGAGAGCACTTTTTAATATGTCTATGTATAGAGCCTGCAATTTCACATGATTTATTTATATCTCTGGATGCACCGGAAATATCGCAGACTCCAGTGATTATGTTAAATGCTTAATGGTGGTTTATTGGTAAGGGAAGCTCTTAACTATTTAGCAGAAAAGAGAAAGATAAGCCCTTTAGAAAGATAACCCCAGGCATTGCCTTCCATTGTAAAATGGTGAGTTACTGTAATTATTTCTGTAATAGTGAATGTTTTTATGTGCTTGGAAATGTAGATTGAAAACAGTGAAAGAAAGCTCACCTTCAAGTGTAGTGTCATTATTTGTGTTTGTATAATTTGTCCATGTTGTACAGTGCAGCATTAATAATTAAAAAAAATATATATATCTTTGCATAAGTCAAACATTTCATTTCTTTGCTTAAGAAATGAATTTTCCATGCCTTCTGGTGTTGCTGAGCTTTCCCATGTAATTCTTCTTTTTAAGAATTATGACAACTGACAATCATACCATATATGGATCTTCCCAAAACTATTTCCACAATATTTGAAACTGTAAAGGATTAAGTATGCTATAGCATTACAGTTTCTCTACACTGGAAATAAGTGGCCTACAGCAAACATGTTCCACTGTGACAATGATACTGTACACAAAGCAAGGTCTATAAAGACGTTTGCCCAGGATTGAGTGGCAAAACTTAAGTGGCCCCGACCTCAACCCCATTAAGCACCTTTGGTAAGAGCAAGACTGAATCTATAGATGCTTTGTAAAAATCTCCTTTGTGAAAAATTGCTATACAAATCCATTGCTATGCAAATCATTTTAAACTGAACCACAGGCCTCCTGAATGAGCAAGTCCCCATGCCACATTAAGAATTCCTTTTAGAAAAAAAAGTGTTGGTTATTAAAATATCAATTACAGGAGCAAATCTGTAATGGGAGGATTAAACAAATGTAGGTGTGATGATGAGGCATCTAGAAACTTTTTGCCGCCTTTTTTCACAGCTGGTGAGCAGTGCTTATTCTGCTTAGTTGTAATTATTATTATGCAATTTCAACAAAGTTCAAAGTTCAATTGATGAATATTTGGGCGCTGATCATGTCCATCATCCATCATGCATCTTTACTGGCTTGGCAGAATGCATCATTCTATTCTGAAAAACACAGGCAATTACATAGCAATTGCTAAGCCTACAAAATTAGCTACTCTTCCAAATTCACAAACAGACAGTTGTGGTTAAAACAACAATGACTCAAATATTAGAATGAACATCACTACTTCCTTAACTCTAAAACAAGGTGAGAATTAAAATCAGGACAGCTATAATATAATAGGGACCTTTCTTTAGGCTTTGCATTAGAGTCTTAGTCACCAGGTTATATATTTGCTATTGGAACTCAAGAAAGAAAAAAACCCTGCTAGTTCTCTTGAAAAACTGACCTGATGGATAATCAGTATTGCTGGTCCACATGTAGCATGTAAGTGATATCACAGCCAGGACATTTACATTTTTTTCTTTTCAACTGAGAACTTTTGAAAATAACTTTTATTTTAATGTAAAATAAAATGTAAACAGATAGTTTACATACAAACAGAAAATTTATGCATTTATGAGAAATAGACTTTAGAGAATCAAAGAAGCATGTCACTGTTTTCTAAACAGTTCAAAACTTCCAAATCCATTCAATTTTGTTAACCATTCAATTTTTGATTAAACGGTTTTGGCTAAGCAGACCCCTTTTTTCAGATATTTTCATGATTATTGCCAAAAAAGTGAAGTCTGTAATATCTGGTTTTTTTTTTTTTTTTACCTTAAGGTGGTGCTGTTGTGTAACAACCGTAACAGTACAACCATTGAAATGACGTGTCAGACACGTGATGCCAGTTATTCTTATTTTTGTCTCTTTGCTTTGATGTGTGTGTGTGTGTGTGTGTGTGTGTGTGTGTGTGTGTGTGTGTGTGTGAGTGAGTGTGTGAATCTTTTCTTCTTTTGCCTGTGAGTACATATGGCTGTTATGGCTTCTTTGGATAATAATTCAGGAGGAAGAATGTAACCACTGCATCCAGCTCTGAATATAAAAAAAAAACAGATCAGTTCACTCACTGATTGCAAATATATTCAAAAGTTACAAAGGGAATATGCTTAGTTATGCATACATGAGATTGAAGGAAAAAAAAAAATTTCTTTAATATTTGGATAAGGTTTGTATAAATAGTGAATTTGATATCCATTTATGAATTTGTTTCTTAATCAAATTTTTGTTAGTTTAATATGTAGTTTTTAAACTCACTGGTGAAACTCTAGTCTTTGATATGGCAAATATTCCTGTAGAGAGACATTTATTTAACATTTCCGGATAGAGACCCGTGTCAGCACTTTGCAACAGTCAGACGTAAAGTCTTAGACTGTAGAAGGATGTTGCATTTTGGGGTGAGAATGAATGTTACTGTCAGTTACGGGTTGGAAGGACCCAAAATGCAAGATGCTGACATATGGAATATTTTTAGTCTTTAATGAGGAATTAGCAGGAACAGAAAAAACACAGAATGTACAAAAACCTAAGATCAATAGAAATTCAAACTTTCCGAAATGTTATGGGTGCTTGGAAATACAAATTGTCAAAAAAAAACAATTTTTAAACAAGGGATCAGAGAGTCTGAGGATAAAACATATCAACTGTGTGGCAGGGTGAATCCCTGACAGCTACAGAGGGAGGCGTGGCAGGGGGATCCCTGACAGTACCCCCCCTCCAGGGGCGACACCTGACGCCCCAACACCCACCTAAGCCAGGCGGGCCAGGGCACTCCGAGGAAGGCCTCTCCAACTGCCCCGGGTCAAAGGAGGCCCGGTGAGCACTGCTGCAGAACCGGGGAAGACCGGGAAGAGCCCAAGGCGAGGCGGCGTCCTCTGCGGAGATCCGGAACGGAACGACACCCATTATGAAGATCCGGAACGGAGCCACGCCCATAGCGAAGACCGGAGGTTGAGTGAAGTCCCTGGCGGAGATCAGAGGCGGAGCGACCTTCACAGCGGGGAACCGGCACTGGACGGCGTCCATGACAAAGACCGGAGGTTGGAGGACGTCCCGGGTGGAGATCAGAGGCGGAGCGACCTTCACGGCGGGGAACCGGCACTGGACGGCGTCCATGACAAAGACCGGGGGTTGGAGGACGTCCTGGGCGGAGACCAGAGGCCGAGCGACGTCCCCGGTGGAGATCAGGAACATCGTGCCGCCCTCTGAAGGACCTGGGGTGCTGACGTCGCCGTCAGAGGGACCTGGGGGGCCGACGTCGCCGTCAGAGGGACCTGGGGGGCCGACGTCACCGTCAGAGGGACCTGGGGGGCCGACGTCGCCCTGCGGGGAACCTGGAGGCGAGCTGTCGTCTTCAGGGAAACTTGGGGGCGAGCCTTCGCCCTGAGGAGGACTTGGGGGCGAGCCTT
>JAAIIK010000007.1:8156512-8174131 GCA_014706435.1 Silurus glanis
GACGGGTCTGTGGCGGCTCGGCGCTCTCGTGACGGGTCTGTGGCGGCGAGGCGTTCTCGTGACGGGTCTGTGGCGGCGAGGCGCGCTCCTGAAGACACTGTGGCGGCGATGCGCGCTCCTGGAGACACTGTGGAGGCGAGGCGCGCTCCTGGAGACACTGTGGCGGCGAGGCGCGCTCCTGGAGACACTGTGGCGGCGCGGCACGCCCACGGGAACCATGGAACAGAGCAGCGCGCTTGTAGATGTTCTGTGGCTGCACAGTCAGCTCGTGGGAACTGTGAGATGCAAAAGCGTCCACGAGAACCCCGGAACACAGCAGCGCCCTTGTAAAGGCCCAAGGGCAGAGCCGCGTGCTCGTGGAAGCTCTGGAACGGAGCCGTGCAACTGGGAGGATCTTGGGACGGAGCCGCGTACCTGGGAGAACCTTGGGATGGAGAGAACTTCTGAGAATCCTGGAACAGAGCCGCGCACTCTGAAGGACTCACGAATGGAGCACTTTCATCCTCGAGGGGACTGTCGTGGAGATCCACCACCTCCATCCCAAACATCCCCAGAAGAAGCCCGCTGAACTCGGGGAGTGAGCCAAAATTGCCCCCTTTGGCGCTCCATAGTGAGCTGGCTTTGGCGAGAGCTTCACCAGACAGGAGGGAAATACAGAGGGCGATCTTGGCTCGTTCAGAGGGATACTGGGAAAAATTCTCGACCACATACTCGCCGATGCTCCGCAGGAATCCGCCCAATTCGTCTCTCTCCCCGGAGAAACGAGCCGGAAATCCCCTCGCGCTCGCTGAGGGGCGTGGCGCAGCCGCGCTCGCATGATCCGGCTTCGGTGGTTCTGAACCGCGAGGAGCGGCACTGAGCTTCCGGTGGGAATCCGAAGCCGGGTTCAGCTGCCGATCCATCGCGGTCGGAATCGCGGTATGGCGAATCTGCTTTCGGTTTCGGTCGGTCCTTCTGTCAGGCTGGGGACGCGGAAGCGGAAAGAGTTCAATCATTGTCTTTATTTAAACCGTTCAAACCAAAACACTCACAAGCCAAGGAGAAAAAACAAATAAAGATATCCGCTCGAGATGAGTAATCCACAGTGACAATTAATGTTCAACGGAAGGAAAAAAACTGAACTGAAAGTAAATCCTTCGGCCGGCAAAGAGTAATCCAACATGTAACGGAGTTCGTAAACAAAACCAGCGTGGAATGCTGGCGGTCGAGCAGCCACGGGAATCACCAGCATGACAATTCATGTTCAACGGAAGGAAAAAACCTGAACTGAAAGTAAATCCTTCGGCCGGCAAAGAGTAATCCAACACGTAACGGAGTTCGTAAACAAAACCAGCGTGGAATGCTGGCGGTCGAGCAGCCACGGGAATCACCAGCATGACAATTCAAGGACCGACAGCCTGTGACTCAAGAACGTGAGTTTAAATAGTCTAATCCTTAATGAGCCACAGCTGTCGGTCTTCAAGGCAGGCAGCGTGACTGCTATCGAGGGGGGCGTGGCAGGGTGAATCCCTGACAGCTACAGAGAGAGGCGTGGCAGGGTGAATCCCTGACAGCTACAGAGGGAGGCGTGGCAGGGGGATCCCTGACACAAGAGATGCCTAGGGGGTGAAATAATTATTTCCAAAACTTAGCGGTGAATTGTGGGTCCCGATCCAACACTATATTACTGGGGAGGCCATGGAGCCATATTTCTTGGGCAGAGGGAAGTTTTGGAAGAGGTATGAAGTGGGCAAAATCGGAAAACCTTGGAATCTTGGAAAACCGTTCTAATCCAGAAAGAATGGTGAAGTGGCTGGCCGAGGGGGTAGGCCGGTAACAAAATCCAGGGTGATATGGGACCATGGTCAATGGGCGACCGAGAGAGGACGGAGAAGACCCACTGGGAAGGATCTAGGGGTCTTGTGCTGGGCACAAGTGGGGCAGGCATCTACAAACTGCCGAACATCAGGGGTGGGCTGCCCGCAAGTAGCCCTGTGCACCTTGTGATTGATGTCCAGGCAAAGTGCTCGGACCGAGACGGACTTGGGAAGAAAATGGCTCGGGGTTTCCCCCTCCTCCTAATCAGGGGAACCCACTTGGAACAGCAGCTCACAGACCCTAATGGAGTAGTTTTGTTCGGCAGGGGTAAGTCAGTGCGAGAAAAAGCTGCATGGATGAAGGCGGTTGTCTTTGGCTCCTCTCTTGTACAGGACGGTTCCCACACCTGTGTCAGAGGCATGAACTTCCATGATGAATTGCCAGGACGAGTGGGGCAGAGTAAGGACTGCCGCAGAGGTGAACCAGGTCTTGAGTTTCTGAAATGCCCGTTCGGCCTCTGGTTTAAGCAGAACAGCTGATGAGTGGAGGTGATTCAGTGCAGGGGGGCCGCAATGGAGCAGATAAGGATGTACTAGACACGTGAGACTTGCACTTCTCTGCTTTTACATACAACTGTATCTGAATCAGGTTGGTAAAAACAGCAGACAGTGTTGTTCCAGAGAACGGGAAAAGATTCATATATTGTCTATGTAGACAAACATGAAGCAGTGGAGCATGTCCCAAAGGAGCATTAGTGAGGCCAAATGGCAAAACCAAATATTCATATTGGCCTGCAGTAGTGTTAAAGGCTTTTTTCCATTTGTCCCCCTCCTAGATGGTGGTAATCTTTGCGAAGATCGAGCTTGTTGAAAATGGTCCCAATTCTTGATTGTGATTCAGTTCAAGTGAGGGTTATGCCTCTACAACCACAGGGGAATTCGAACACAGCCGGTTCTTGAGCTGATGGGATGATGAGAAAGGGTAGGTATTTACATTGATGTTAAGCAGTCGAGACAAGGAGGGGCCTGGTGCAAAGGAGGGGCCTGGTGGAAAATGTGCCCGTTGAGGGGCTCGGACCAGGAGAGGTGACAGGAGGGGCTCGGACTAGATATCCAGTTTCGCGAGTAAGTTCCTTATTGAGGAATTCGGCAACCGCCCCTGAGTCGACGAACACCGCTAACTCATGGCTGTGACCCTGGACATTAATCCAAACCTTGAGCAGTTGGCCTTCATCCATAACTCCGAGAGCTGGCAAATAACAAACAAACTACGTCCGGGGGGCAAAGCGCATGTCCGAGAAAACTGGAGATCCAAAAGTGAATGTAAGGAATCCACGAGGGAAATTAAGGGCTGGAAGGGCTGGAAGGGCTGAACCAAACAGGGAGTTGAAGAGACAATCTGGCAGAGAACACAGGGAATCGGTGTCTCTTTATACTGATGAAGATGGCACCGGAAGTGGAAAACCCGAAAGTGCGAAAAGCTGTGCAATAACTTATTGCACAGCTAATTGCTGGCCAACCGCTGTGATGTAAAATACTAGGGACATACTGTTATTGAAAAATAGTTAACACACTTCACTATATCACTTTACCCTATTGCTGAAAAACCAGAATAGACTACAATTACTAGTCAAGGGGTGATGCGAAAATTAATGGGGTTTTAGAGTGTCACACTGACTGCCAGCAGAGGGCGACTAAGCATTCAGCCAACTCTCTACAGATCATTATAACACTTGATTATTATTTTTAACCCTCACATGTACTCAATCACAAGAATTAGAGACTGGAAAAGCACTTCAGTACTCAAACTTCTTTCTACTTTATGGAGAACCAAAGTTTCCTGTGGTGCACAGACTTGTGGTAAATAATTTTCCCTACATGCTTTTACAATGCCATTGTATTGTGGTGTGCACATCTCACATTCACTCAGCATGCACAATGTCTCAGCTTGAACAAGTTGTTGGTGTATTGAGGTTTGGTTAAAATCCAAATACATGAATGTGTGATATGTAAACCCATTGAATACGTTCTACTTAATGATACATCCTGGCTCAAACAGAGGTGGACTGCAGTGTATTAGTATCCTGGATCAACTGGATCTTTACCTCCGTAATGGAACTGGTCCTGGAAATTCCCAGGTTCAGTGCATAGCCAGCACACCGGCCCAGGCCTTCTCCCACAGGGGTTTCTGGCCTGAGGGGAAGGAAGAGACCAGAACAGGTAAGAGGGAACAATAGGGACACATGGGCTTAGTTTTATGGAAGTGCCCCAAGTTCCAAGTGCAGAGATATGTGATGGGGCAGGAGAGAAAACAGGAAGGTAAAGACCAATTTTTGAGGGAAGGGAGGAGGCTTGTTTGCCCCCAGATATGTTGATATGTGGTTCTTGCCAGTTGGACCACTATTTTAGCAAAACTAAATGGTTACACTAGACAAGAATTCTGCTGTCCCCCTGTCAAAATGTGCTATTTTTTTTACTGTATAACATGCTTTTTATCCACCATTTAGTTTAAATATTACATTGTATTATAATATGTCTCCTTTTTATTTATTGGTAAATGATACTCGTGGAAATGATCAGTTTCTTGTCTGTCTGAGTGCAGACACTGAGTGCTCACATTCTCAAAATTTCATGGAGATGATGAAGCATGTTAAAAGATTATACACTTATTACAATGAATCATTAGTTCTATCCAGGTGCTTTTGAACATTAGGCACAAACATACAGTAAACTGACTTACTTCCAAGGTGTACTCAATATGTCCTGGGTGTCACTATATAATACTTTTTTTTTTTTAACAAAAACAGGAAAAGAAAAAAAGGTACATTCATTAAATGTTGAAAACACAGAAAAATGCACCTCTCTAGAACAATAGCTAATAATACATCACCTCAGCTACCTCTCCATGCTTTACATTTTTTTACTGGGAAGTGAGCCAACCCATCTATTTTGGAAATTGGGTAAAAAGGAGGGGGAATTAGAATGAGAGGGCAGAGTGCCATCCTTGAAAATAAACCAGAAGCAGACTAGACAGGCAAAGGTGTCATGAACAGAATACATGCTGCGCATTTACAAAAGATAAAAAATATATAAACATGTAAGGACAATAGAATGCTCACATAGCAGTTGTGCTAATAATTTCTCTTTTAGTTTTGAACACTCAGACCACTAGCTACAAGAACACAGGTTTTAACTACTTACATATTAGTGATTTATTATCTTATTCAGACAATGTGCAACAAAGCTGGGGCCTGAATCCCCTTGAAGGGTGTCAGTAAAATAAATTTCAGAGTGACTTATGAAATCTTGTCATGTGTAAAATAGTTGTCACAGCCAGTTTACAGTCTATGGTAGATTCTGTTCAGTCTGTTAGTTGGCATAGACTCTGCCCCTGGCAGTGCTTTTATCTAAAAGATGCCTGCTGCCAAGTTGTAGATTCATCAAAGTAGAACCTTTTTATTGTTTTCTTTAAGTAGTCGGGCATCTACAGAGTATACTGACTGTTTTTTGGACTTGGTGTTATACTTGTTGATTAATGTCAGGCCTGTGCATTTGAGACTTGCAAACTGTTTAGGCTAAAAAGGCATAACAGACTGATTATAAGTGATCTTGATGTAGTTTTGCCGACACTAAAGTCAGCATTATGAAGATGTGTATGTGTGTTTAACTACACTCATTGTACACTTTATTAGTTTAGTACTTAATTACTTTAGTATACAATAATCCCCCGCTTTACAGCGGTTCGCATCTCGTGTCCCTGGTTTATCGCAAAATTGCATTTGCCACATAACTAATTTGTTTGTTTATAGGGAATTGTTTTTATAGAGTTTTAGGTTTAAATAATGAAATGTATTAATATAAATATAATTATTAATTAACAAATGCTAATACAGTAGTGTACTGTATACATTTTTGGGGTGGCCTCTGTTTATGACGGTTTTTCGTTTATCGCGGGCGGTTTTGGAACATGCCACTGCAATAAACAGGGGATTATTGTATATACCCAGTCATGCAATTATCTTATTATCCAATCTTGTGGCAGTAGTGCAGTTCATAAAATCATGCAGATATGAGCTGAAAGCTTTGGGTATTGTTTATATCACCTATCAGAAATAGGATGGGGTTGGGGTAGAATGATCTCAGTAACTTTCAGCATTGACTCTGAGGTTGATGAGGTTGTTTGAGTATTTATAACTTCTTATTTCTTTGGATCTTCACAGAGTTATTCACAATAGTGCAATAAAGAGTGTATCTGCACATAGATATACAGTAGATAATTTCACAGCTAATTTCAGCCATTTTATAGATCAATGCTGAAGACATCCAAACTATGGAAAACATGTTTGGAATGATGTAGTGAACAAAAACATGTAAAAAAAATTTGTATTCTTCAAAGCAGCCACCTTTTGCTTTGATGACAGGTTTGCACACCCTTGGCATTCTCTTAGTCAACTTCATGAGGTAGTCACCTGGAATGGTTTTTGAACAATCTTGAGGAGTTCCCAGAGGTGTTTGGTTGCGTCTTGGCTGCTTTGCTTTAACTCTTTCTTTTAAATCAACTCGATATAGATCAGGTGATTGTGGAGGCCAGGTCATCTGATGCAGCACTCCATCACTCTTCTTCTTTAACAAATAGCTCTTACATAACCCAAAGGTGTGTTTGGAGTCATTGTCCTGTTGGAAAACAAATTATGGCCCCACTAAGTGCAAATGAGATGGGATAGCATGTGTGAAGTGTGTCTTCAATTTGGAATGAATCACCATCAGTGTCACCAGCAATGCACCCCCACACCATCACCACCACACCTCCTTCTCCATGCTTCACAGTGGGAAAGACATGCTTAGGAACTGTCTGTTCACTCTCTGTGTGTGTGTAACAAATACACGGTGGTTAGAGCCAAAAATCTCAAACCTGAACTCATCAAACAAAGGACAGTTTACCACTTATCTAATGTCCATCATTTGTCTTTCTTGGCCCTAGCAAGTATCTTCTGCTTGTTGTTCTTCCAACGTAAATGTTTCTATGTCGCAATTCAACCATGAAGGTCTGATTCACGAGGTCTCCTCTGAACAGTGCATGCTGAAATATGTCTGCCCCTTCACCTCTAAGATGCATTTATGTAAATTGGCAGTTTCTGACGCCGATATCTCTAATAAACTTATCCTCTGCAGCTGAGGCAGCTCTTGATCTTCCTTTCCAGGGATGGTCCTCAAGAAAGCCTGTTTCAACCTAGTGTTTGATGGTTTTGGAGACTGCTCTTGGGGATACATTTAAACGTCTTGAGGTCTTTGGGGATGCATTTAAAGGTCTTTTTGGATTGACTAACCTTCATTTCTTAAAGTAATAATAAACTGTATTTTCTCTTTCTTAATTGAGTGTTTCTAGCCATAGTTGTTACAGTAGTTGGTACAGTAGTTGTTAGTAGCACTAATAGGCCTATTGACTCTGTACTGATATTTTCCTCTGCACAAGACAACTAACGGTCTACCGCACATTAAGAAGGCAAGTAATATCACAAATTAACTCTTGAAAAGGCACACCTGTGAATTCAGAACCATTCCAGATGACTATCGTGCAAATCAGATGAGAGAATGCAGTTTCCCAATATATCATCAAAATGTAACTACTGTGTAGCTACTCTGGACTTTTGTTTATTCCTTGATTCCATACATGTTCTTTCATAGTTCGAATGTCTTCAGTATTAATGTTGAAAATAATTAAAAAAACACTGAAGAAAAAGTGTGTCTAAACTTTTCACTGGTACTGTGGGTGTACAGTATATATATATATATATATATATATATATATATATATATATACACAGTGGTGTGAAAAAGTATTTGGATTCTGGATATCTTATTTTTTTGCATGTTTGTCACACTTTAATGTTTTAGATCATCAAACAAATTTAAATATTAGTAAAAGATAACACAAGTGAACACAACATGCAGTTTTTAAATGAAGATTTTTATTATTGAGGGAAAACAAAATCCAAAACTGCATGGAAGAGTGTAGTGTGAGGTTCAGGGAAGAGGTCAGACAGGGGCTCGGTGGTGGTGAAGAGGTGCTGGATGATTGGGCAACTACTGCAGAAGTGATAAGGGAGACAGCTAGAAAGGTACTTGGTGTGACATCTGGAAATAGAAAGGAAGACAAAGAGACGTGGTGGTGGAATGAGGAAGTGCAGGAAAGCATAAGGAGAAAGAATTGGGATCGACAGAGTGATGAGAAAAGTAGGCAGGAGTACAAAGAGATGCGGCAGCATTTAAAGAGGGAGGTGGCGAAAGCCAAGGAAAAGGCATATAAGGAGCTGCATGTGAAGTTGGACACTAAGGAAGAAGAAAATGATTTATACTGATGGCCAGGCAGAGGGACCGAGCTGGGAAGGATGTGCTGCAAGTTAGAGCAATAAAGGATGGAGATGGAAATGTGTTGACTAGTGAGGAGAGTGTGTTGAGAAGATAAAGGGAGTATTTTAAGCAGCTGATGAATTAGGAAAATGATAGAGAGAGAAGGTTGGTTGATGTGGAGATGGGTAGGAAAGGAGGAAGTGAGAGCAGCTATTAAGAGGATGAAGAGTGGAAAGTCAGTTGGACCAGATGGCATACCAGTAGAAGCATGGAGATGTTTAGGAGAGATGGCAGTGGAGTTTTTAACAAAATTGTTTAACAAGATTTTGGAAGGTGAGAGGATGCCTGAGGAATAGAAAAGGAGTGTGCTGGTACCGATCTTTAAGAATAAGGGAGATGTGCAGACCTGCAGTAACTTTGATCAGTCACACCATGAAGTTATGGGAAAGAGTAGTGGAAGCCAGGCTGAGAGAAGAGGTGACCATCTGTGAGCAACAGTATGGTTTCATGCCGAAGAAGAGCACCACAGACACATTCTTTGCTTTGAATGTTGATGGAGAAGAATAGAGAAGGTCAGCAGGAGTTGCATTGTGTGTTTGTGGATTTAGAGAAAGCGTACGACAGAGTGCCGAGAGAAGAATTGTGGTACTGTATGAGAAAGTCAGGTGTGTCAGAGAAGTATGTGAGGGTGGTGCAGGACATGTATGAGGACAGTGTGACAGCAGTGAAGTGTGCAGTAGGAACGACAGACTGGTTCAAGGTGGAGGTTAGACTGCATCAAGGTTCGCCTATGAGCCCTTTCCTATTTGCAGTGGTGATGGACAGGTTAACGGACGAGGTCAGACAGGAGTGTCCCTGGACTATGTTGTTTGGGGATGATATTGTGATTTGTGGTTAGAGTAGGGAGCATTTTGAGAGGGCAGTGGAGTGGTGCGGTTGCAGGGAGAAGGTGAAGGAGTTCAGGTACCTGGGGTCAACAGTGCAAAGTAATGGAAAGTGTGTTAGAGAAGTGAAGAAAAGAGTGCAGGCAGGGTGAAGTGGGTGGAGAGAAGTGATTTGTGATAGAAGGGTATCTGCAAGAGTAAAAGGGAAAGTTTGTAGGACTGTGGTGAGACCTGCGATGTTGTATGGTTTAGAGACAGGGGCACTGAGTAAAAGACAGGAGGTGGAGCTGGAGGTAGCAGAGCTGAAAATGTTGAGGTTTTCGTTGGGAGTGACGAGGATGGACAGGATTAGAAATTACTTTATTAGAGGGACAGCGCATGAAGGACGTTTTGGAGACAAGGTGAGGGAGGCGAGATTGAGGTGGTTTGGACATGTGCAGACGAGGGACGTGGGGTATATCGGTTGGAGAATGCTGAGGATGGAGCCACCAGGAAGGAGGAAAAGAGGAAGACCAAGGAGGAGGTTTATGGATGTGGTGAGGGAAGACATGCAGGTAGTTGGTTTGAAAGAGGCAGATGTAGAGGACAGGGGGGTATGGAGATGGATGATCGGCTGTGGCGACCCCTAATGGGATATGGGACTACATACATCGGTACCTACATCATCTGGAGCAGTTCAGAATCAATATTTGTCTAATAACATGACAAAAACATTTAAAATGTAAATAAAATACAACCTACTCACCAGAGATGCATACACATAATGCATACTCATATAATTTGCACCGTGCCTCAGAGGCTGTAAGCCAGTGGTACCACTCGTAGGCACTGGTCTCGAAGTGGCAAACAAACCATTTTCTCGGGCTGAGACAAGATAGCTAGCTTCGGGATTAGCCGATCTCTCCTCACAATGTCTAGCTTTTCTGGAAAAGTTTGCCTTGAAAATAGATTTTTAAGTATGTCCGAGACCAAATCAATTTTTTTCCTCCGTCAGCCGTTGTAGACATAAACATGTTTGACTCTGATGTATTCATTTGTGCAGATCGCTACAGACATGTTTTGCTAGTCGAAATTGGCCGTAACAGTTTTTCTTTGACCAACCATTAAGAGGATGGAAAAATTCTGACACTGTTCTCTGGCCCTGTGAGGCGAATTTGAAATCTTATTGCTTAAAGAAACAGACCCATTGCTAATATAGTCTAAAGTACATCGGCCAGAACTACTAACTCTAAAGGCCCTGTGCAGATTAGATTGACATGGCAGTAATATATATGTTAATTCAATATAATATATTGAATATTAGAGGATATATATATATATATATATATATATATATATATATATATATATATATATATATATATATATATATATACACTGTGTATTATATGGATGTATGTTTTTATGTTGCATCTTGGACCTGGAAAAATTTATATTTATATTACATTTATATTACATATATTATATGTAAGTCTTTGAGAATTTAACATTGGGATGCAAAGGTTTTTTTCTGATACACAGTCACTCCTTCCTAATATGATGTATTAACGCCCTTCAACTACTCTGTACAGCTGAGGATGGTTCCCCATGAACAGCCTAAAGATCCATTAAGATATTAAGCAACTCAAGAACTATGAGGATTGATTTGGACTGTAATTGATATAAACAGTCTGCATTAGGGAAATGAGCACTAAACTTATAAATTCTAATTGTATAACCTTTTTTCTATCTCTGCAAAGCTGCTTTGGGACAAATAAAAGCGCTATACAAATAAAGTAAAGTAAAACTTCAGAAGCAGTTCATTTAGCTTTATGTGCTGGATTTAACTATGTACTAAATGAAAGTTTCATGCCGGTGTTGATGATTCTAACAGCCCTGGGAACCCGCATGCGCGTCCTGTGGCTCCTGCAGGAGCGAGGCGCGAGATGGTGGGCGGAGCTAAAAACGCAGGGTGCGCAGCAGCTACTGCAGCAACGCCGCTTGCGCTTCACTCTCCCCATTCTGCTGCAGCTCGGCCACACAGCTACGCCTTCAGAGTATGGATTTGTACCTACACCGCTTAGAACCTTCGATTATTCGTTCCGATTGTCCTTCAGTAAAGAAGTCGCATTTCGTTAGTCGACACTGTCACACCCAGAAATTGTGACAGCACGGGCTGTTTCGCTCCCTTGCTGTATAAGCAAGTAAGTGTGTGTGTGGTGGGGGGGAGAGAGCGAGCGAAACCACTAGCAGCATCAGCTTGTTCCGTGCCGGCTGGATGCGGCCGCAGCGCGTGCGGACTGCTCGGATCTGAGTCGATGCGGTGGATCATGGACGCCGGCTTTTATCCATACTGTCTCCATCCACACCGCCTTATACATGGATGAGGAAATAGACACCCGCAAAATTAACAGCAGCTTCCTTCGCGACCACAATTATGCAACTGAAGGTAGTCAAATTTGAGATGATTTCCGCTTTTTTAATTGCTTAATTGCCATGGCTTTTTCTTGCCCCTTTTAGACCTAAAATGTTTGACAGAGGTGTAGATTTGTTCCAACGAAAACCAGTAATGTCGAACTAAGTGCGTAGAGTATTTATAGTGGGATCTAATACAATAGTTTATTTATACGAAATGCATTCTAGAATGTTTCCCGTGTCTAATGGCTAAAATAGAAACAGCCAGATTAAGACCCTAAGCAGATTCACCGCATTAACTCCGGCGCAGAAGAGCTTGAATTCATTTTGGACATGTTGTAAATGCAATAGATTGATGTGTTGGTAAGAATGAATTTAATAAGAAGCACATACCCAACTTTGCTGCATGATAACAGCACATAGAAATTAGAAATGTTACACTATTTGACTTGACCTGGGCTGAAACACTGGCTTGGTATCAGATCAGAGACATGGTTTTGATCCGAGGACATTTTTTTTTTTAAATTCAGGTCTTACATGTGACTGTGTGACTCATGTCGCCTTAAAGCATGCCCTCGATTGCAGCATGTAATCAGACACACGCACAACATATTTTTTGCTTACTAAACCTTACGGGTTCAAATTCAGAGCTCTGAAATGATCAGAACTGTAAAAAGATGACTATTCTGTTAATTTCATGAACAGACGGTTGAATTTACAAATCTTCCATTGATTTATTTTCATTATTCACATCAGTAAAACAAAAGTAGGAACCACTTATAAATGTCTGCCTCTGCCTATTTTAAAAAACCCATTTGCATTGCTCACATCCAGAAACAGCGCTAATGGATGCGGAGATGAGGATGGTCATTTAATGTGGTCTTGCTCAATATAATGCTGTGTAAGTGGAATGTGTTTACTACCAATAAAAAAGAGGAACAAAAAGCAAACCAGATGGAATGTGACTATCTTGTATAAACTGTTCTTTTGGGTTATATGCAGGGTATTTATATTAATAATCTAAAAATTGCTTACGAAATTGAAGCAATTAAAAGTAACATTCAATCAATGAAATTGGTCAATGTGTTGATTATGAAATATTTGTTTGAATATGATGGTATTAACTGGTGTTTAAAAACAGCTTTAATGTTGACACATGCTAACCTAACATATCAGCCATTACTTTACATGCCATAGAGCTACATATTCAGTTCTTTTAAGCATTATAAACTACACTATATGGACAAAAGGATTGGGACACCTGATCATTACAACAATAAGAACTGTAATGATATCACATTTTGAATAGCTAGATATTGATATGGAGCTGGTTTCTCTTTAAAGCAATAATAGCTTCCACTCTTCTGGGAATGATTGCCATAACATTTTGTAGTGTTTCTGTGGGAATTTCTGACCATTTATAGAGTGGAGCATTTGAGATGGCAGGTACTGATGCTGGTTGAGAAGGCCTGTCCAGTAATCTCCATTCCAGTTTATCCCAAAGGTGTATGGGGTTGAGGCCTTTAAAAGCCAGTCAATTTCGCCCACAACAAACTACCGTGTCTTCATGGACCTTGCTTTATACATTGGGGCACAGTCATGCTAAAATTCAAAAGGGCTTTCTCCAAAATGTCACTTTGGCATCGCATTGTTCAAGATGTCTTGGAATGCAAAAGCATTTATAGATTTTCCTTCACTGGAAGTAAGAGGCCCAGACCAACCTCTGAAAACAACTTTATACCATTATCCCTCCTCGAACAAACACTACAGTTGGTACAGTGCTGCAAGGCAGGTAATATTCTCCTGGCATCCACTAAGCCTAGATTTACCCATCAAACTGCCAAACAGAAAAGCGTGATTCATGAATACATTTTTACTGCTCCCTAGTCCAGAGGTGGTGTGCTTTACACCACATCAGCTTACTTTAGGCTTTGCACTTGATGGTGTTTGGTTGGATGCAGCTGTTCTGACATAGAAACTCATTCTATCAGGATTGTGCAGCACAATATACGTATACATACATATTAAATGCAAATATTAGTGTAGTAAAAGTTTGAACTCTTCAGCTAAGGAATCAGCAGAGCGTTGGTGAATACAACTCACCATGGTGGGGGGAGATAGAGGCGATAGGGGGGAGGGGTACCCTCTGCAAGGTCAGAAGGGGAGCAATGCCCTCTGACAGGTAAAAGGGGGAGTGCGACACCTTGAGCTGAGAGATATGATGGAGCAACCTCCTTAGCCAAACAGGATTGCATAGTGATACCTGAGTTGCAGCCAAGAAGCGTACTGACGTTCATGGCAGGGCAATATGGATACACATACACATCAAACATAAAATTAAACCAAACAACAAAATGAACAAAGAATCAAATAACAAAAAACTAAGACATGAAACAAGTACACTACAGAGCATACAGTCAACAAAGGTGCAGCAAGCAGTGTATATTCATAACTAGCAACATGATTCAGGTGCACAAACATTCATGTGTCATTGCCCCATGATTTGCAGTGGCTGATGAGAAACACATTGACAGTAAGCTTTTAATGCTTTTGTGTGCACTATAATACAAAGCTCACAAAATTAATGGTGATAATACATATTTGTGTGTTTTTTCAAGCTAAAGTTTAAGTGCCTTCATAGTTCTTCACCATATAGTTCATATTGTTTATGTAAACATGTACTGTATAGCTTTCTGTTTTTTGTATGTATTGACAAAAAGAAATTAGTTCCAAAAGCCTTCATAGTTTCCGGAGTTCACACACAACACTCCATTGATAATCTGTGTGCACATCTAAGGAGGCTTATCGCTGCCCTCTCTAGCTGCTTACTGGGCACTTACTGGCAAGTGAGCAAATGTTCAACCACCAAGTATCCAATAAGTTGATTGAACACTTTAAAAGCCACCTACTAAACTAAAATGAAGTAAAGAGATGGAATAAGTGTTGGATTTGTTTTCATGCTAGCTAACATTGTTAGATTTGAAAACTGAGCAGTATCTTACAGGAGTGATTACAATTTCTTGAGGAACCGACTTGAGAGATGCTCCCCAAACCTGTGTCTTTAGCTGGAGCTGTAAATAAGGACTGGTCTTTGGGTACAGTGCACTAGTTCAAAGGGAAAAGAACAAAAGAAAACAGACAGGGGGCTGTAAATGAGAATAAATAAAGTGCTCTAAAACATCTTATTTCTTATTAACGAGGAACCTGGCTGGCAAAAAATGCAATGCAACATTTTGCATTGTGCACAGTAATTTTTTATTATTTTACCTCTAAAAGTAAAAGAACCAATAAAAAAAATAAAGCAGCTTGCTACAAAAAACAGTGTATGTGTGCCATGTCGTGCATCAACCCAGATTGAGCTCATATATGCTAAGGTGTGTAATGCTAGACACTGACTTGCACATATCTGTATAACAGTACTTTAAAAAAAAAAAGGCTTTACACTGTTTGTAAATTACATTCTTTTTATTTTTAGCCCTTTAGCAGAGCATTCATTTGTCAGCCTGTGATTACCAGAAAGACTGAGTCTCGATTGGGATAATTAATTAATAGTCTTCGTAAAAGCCCTTGTGTCAGAATATGTAAATTTTTTTATTTTAACATGAATGTCCTTGAGCTATGTTTATATGCATGGTGGCTTAGGTCCATTCTATTATCTGAAACAGACATCTGGTCCCTGACTTCTAAGGGAGACCTCTTTATATTTTGTCATCTGCTACCAAATATTTCATTTGAAAAAGCCTCTTGATAACTAAATACAGTAGTAATTAAGTGTATGTATGTATGTATGTATGTATGTATGTGTGTGTGTGTGTGTGTGTATATATATATATATATATATATATATATATATATATATATATATATGAATATGAAATGAACAATCAGCAGAAATAATTTACATATTAAATTGATCAGTGTGTTTTATTTAACCATAAAATAACTATTTAACAGTTGAATTCTGTAATTCAGTTTTAATGAAATGCATAAATCCAAGATATAAGATTTGCAGCTCTACTTAGACTGATCAAATAAAGATTTCAGAAATGCAATATATTACGGTGCATTAGGGCAGGACAAAAACTAATCTGTATCTTATATAAAGTACAATTTTTAAAGGTCAGATTGAAAAAAGCTGTTGTTTTGAACTGCAGAGCCTGAGTCCACACTGACCTGTGTTGCTGTACAGCTTAGTCCTGAGGATTAAGGTTCCCTGAACAACTTAAATAAACACTTAAGCCATTATAATTTAAGAAATATTTAAGCAATATTAATGTATGATTCTAAACTCCAGCTAACAAACAAATAATTGTTGATAATTGTAACTGTAACCTTCATTGTAGGTGCCATTAAAGACATGAGAAGTTTAAATAAGATAAAAAGATTAAATAAAAAATTTAATTAAATAAAGTTGAATCAACAAACTTTGACTTTGAGCCTATAACTCAGATAACAAAAATACAATTTTAAAGCTAAGGTTATTTAGTAGATTTGAAATGGTGTAAAATAGAAACCTGAATGCATTTTCTTTAGCAATGTGACATGATGAAAAATATATCTAAGTTGAATGAATTGACTTTGTAGTGCCTCTGAAACAGGAGTACATAGCAACAGTATATTGTACTGGAGCACAAATGTTTTCTGTTCAAAAATAGATATGGCAGGGGATAATAATATTGTTGAAACCTAGCACGAGTACGCACTGAACAACTCAAACACAAATAGAACATGTAGATGTAACATTGCTGCAATTGTTAACTACTTTGGTAGTCATCACACACATTTCTGGTCAGGTGATATAAATGTTAATGACCAAGGTAGTGCCTGTTTCATACTGCTATACTTCTATCAATACTTTTAAATCTATGTTTATTAGCATTTTACAACAGTTTAGTAACAGCTTAGTAATAATAATAATAATAATAATAATAATAATAATAATAATAATAATAATAATAATAATTCAGACCAGAAACTCCAATATAGTCCAACATAGTCTTCCTGACAAACTTAGTCAAGTTATCAGGCTAAATAATGTTAAAAAGGTCCCTCATAAGATAATAATAGTCCCTCATAGTCCTGCAAAAAAACAATAACGCGCATCTTCTGCAACCATTTTTTCCTTGCAGGAAGTAATTCCTTGTTCTTTTGCTTTGGTTGACGTGTCATCGATTTTTAAATCTGAGTTCTGCTTAGTGTGCCACCATTTTGGACACTTTGAATTCCCATCAGCTCCCTGAGAAAAGTCATTCATCTCAGCCCAGTGCAGCACTGAGATTTTTTTTTATAGCTACATCAGCAGCCATTTAGAGACAATCTGGAGTTGCAGTTTTACAGTGAAAGACAAAGACATGTTTTGTCTTTTAAGTGATTTAAAAAGAAAAAGAAAAATCTAATTGCTTCATTAAATTATTTTTAAAAATGTTTTTCCCGTCATTCAACTTCAACCAAGTTTAAACTAGTTCAGGATTGTTAATTGGCTGAATTAGAGTGAATTAGAGCAGGTTCAACACTATAATGTTCATGGTCGAAGGTACTCCACTATGGACCAGGGTGGAGAAACACTGATAAACTGGGTAAATTGTAGAAAAACAGGAGCTAGAGATTGTGTGCTAAGCTCCTTTGGCCAAGGGTTCACTTGTTTCCTCCAAAAAACAATTACTGTAAATCCAATGTAATTCCAATGATTACATCCAATTATACAGACCCAAATATTTCAAATCAATTCAGTTTTATTAGTATAGCACTTAAAACAATGAACATTGTCCCAAAACTGCTGTCTAGAGATACACAATCTTACAATATATATAAATTTTTAATAATAGCCTTTATTTGTCACATATACATTACAGCAGAGTGAAATTCGTGTCTTCACATATCACAGCTTGATCAGAAGCTGGGGTCAGCAATGATACAGCATCCTTGGAGCACAGATGGTTAAGGACCCAAAGTGGCAGCTTGGAGATACCTGGGCTTGAACCCCCAACCTTCTGATCAGTAACCCAGTACCTTAACCACTGAGCTACCACTCTGTTATCGCCTATAAATTTAGTGCCTAAAAGTTTAATGTTTAATAGGTCTAATAATAAATAAATTATTTATTAATAATGTTTAATATTTTAATAAGTTTATCCCTAATGAGCAAGCCAGAGGGCAGCAATGGCAAGGAAAACTATTGTACTGTGTGTGTGTGT
>JAAIIK010000007.1:8176191-8186215 GCA_014706435.1 Silurus glanis
AGATAGATAGATAGATAGATAGATAGATAGATAGATAGATAGATAGAACTTTATTGTCATTGCATTGTACAGGTACACAGTAACGAAATGCAGTTTGGCATCTACCAGAAGTGCAAAAAGTAGCAATCTTGCAAATAGTGAGGATAAATATGTAGCATATTTACAGCATGTGATATATATGCAAGCATATGTACAGTGAATAAATATAAAGGCTATAGCAGTGCAGAGATGTGTGGACATCGTTGAGAAGTACAGATAAATGTTCTAGGGCTATAGCATTGAAGAGGAAATGTGCAGAAGTGGAAGGTTATAAGATTATGGCATTTAAGAAATGAATCTAACAAATACTTAGAAAATAGAAATAGACTAACACAACTGCCCTCTCTGGAATGTGGACATACCTTAAAAAAATTATTTAAAAAAATCTGACCTTATTTTGCTAATAGCTTAGATTAAAATAAAAAATGTCATAAAATTAAAATTAGATCTTGGTCTTAACATGTCACAACAAACATTAGACTATCAAGCTCTCTGTGAGTTCTCTGAGAATGTTTTAGAGTTTAAGCAACTTAACTACTCAATCCCCTTACACTTATATAGCAGATTTTAATAAATGCCCCATAGTGTGGAGCTCATGGTGATCAGCATCGGATGGTTCAGACTTGGCATGGGAATCAGAGAAATTTATGATGATGGCATCTGGATATCACCTGTGTTTCTCATTAGCACAACAGCCCAGGGCATCTGTGCAACACCCCTCCAACCACACGAACACACACACAAACTCGCACATGCACACACCATCACCACCATCACTGGTGTGAGCATGTAATAGATTAGCAGGTAGACACAGATATTGGTGTTATAGAGATGAATACTGCCAGTATAAAGGGTGCTGTAGAGCAAATCAGGAATTAGGAAATACTGGAGTCACAGAGGTTTATGTCACATTTGTTGTATTATTTTTAGTTCTCTTCAACTTATTACACAATGACTAATCATGTATCAAATTGTTAATACAACCTGCATATGAAACTAAAAGATAAGCTGAACATATTGAAGCTAAAAATGCTTTTCATATTTTGTGTACAATTCTGAACACATTACATTACCTGCCCTAGCAACAGTACTACTGTGTGTAAAATGTTACATAAATATTAGGGCTGGAAAACTATTATTTGATTTTCATGATTAATCATGTTCTTTTTTTGTAATTAATCACAATGTATTGCATATATTTTTTTCGTATAAATGTAATGCTCTGGGAAGAATATACATTCGCACACTGCTGCTGTCTATGTTGGTTTTGTTATCTTTAGATGTTAGCGTAAAGGCAATGTTGTGAGCAATATTAAGTAGAAAGGATGCTAGATATTTACACTGCCTCCTGAATTTGGTACTGTTTTTTTTTTTATATGTACTGTAGACTATTTGTGTTGGATTTATTTGAAAAATACCTTTCCCCACCCAGATCAGTTTGAAACACTTACAGTATAGTTTTATTTTTAATTTTTTTTGTCATTGTCTTATTTGGATATCCTTAGGTAACGAAATAATACACATTTCTTCTTTCTGCTTAGAATAGTAGCCTGGATGGATTTGATTTGTCCCTGGTCATGCTGCACAGTTTGAGATTGATTTGATTTCTCTTTTGCCGATGCAGATGCGAGTTATTTACTTAAAGTAGCTCTTCATAGCACTGCAGTGGAACGTAAAGTGCAGCTACAGTGTCTGAGCTCATCATTCCCCCTCTATTCATTGCAATCCCCTCTTTCATCATCCATTTGATGAGCTTCTGGAGGGAACAATGAATAGATAACAGCACATAGAATTCATTCTGTGCAGGGGAAAGGCCACTGACAGAAATATGAGAGAGCAGAGGATAGCGGTCAAGATCTATAAAATCTTTGTTTCATTTGATGACTTATTCCTGTTATTACACAAGTTTATTTTTTAACCTACACTATTTTTTTAACTTACAATAAAGCTGAGGAAACAACTCCTTATATATGGTAGCTCCTGATACTGTGTCTGCCCTCGGACCAGTGACACCGAGCAGTATCTCAGATGTCACATTGCTGTTTGTGTCAGTTGATTGCTTATATAAATTAAATGTAAAATTTTATTAAAAGGAGGTGTTCGTGAACATTAGTTTCATTAAAAAGTCACAGTGTTATTTAATGACTCACCATTAAAAAAGTCATACCTTAAAATTAAACACTCTTTGATGTGGAAAATCTAAAACAGGCCTCCTGTTTTCACACAGTCCGAGTTTTATTTTTAGTAGGTCAAGTCGAACACGAATGTTGGCTTTAAGCCTATGACCTTCCTGACAAAATAAACAGCGAGGAAGTAAAGACCTCTGACCAAACTGCTGGCTGCTTGCAACAGAAATACAATCGGTCTGGATGATGGGATGTGAAGCTGTGCCTGTTTTTTATTGACCAGGGCTAGCTAAACATGGCTGCCAAGCAAACAACCCCCTGGCCATAGCATCAGATTTATTCATAAAAAAAATATTTCAGCTTCAACCCCAGGAGACGCATTCATTATTATCCTCAACACAAAAATCCTCCGATGCATGATGTGGTCAGTAAAGTGAAAGACTGAGCAGGTGGTAATGTTGGGGGAGATGGGTGAACACTCAAGAACACAGTCTGTTTTGTTTAAATATTCACAGATTTCATTGTTCACACCACATGGGAAACACCATTTTGGAATATAATAGAATATAAAGAACTTATTATACAGTAGGAATTTTGGCTTGGGGAAAGTGGCAGGTGTTGCATTAGGGTGCTATTTCTAAATATATATATATATATATATATATATATATATATATATATATATATACACAGTGGGTACGGAAAGTATTCAGACCCCCTTAAATTTTTTACTCTTTGTTATATTGCAGCCTTTTGCTAAAATCATTTAAGTTCATTCTTCTTCCTCATGAATGTACACACAGCTCCCCATATTGACAGAAAAACACAGAATTATTGACATTGTTGCAGATTTATTAAAAAAGAAAAACTGAAATAATCACATGGTCCTAAGTATTCAGACCCTTTGCTGTGACACTCATATATTTAACTCAGGTGCTTTCCATTTCTTCTGATCATCCTTGAGATGGTTCTACACCTTCATTTGAGTCCAGCTGTGTTTGATTATACTGATTGGACTTGATTAGGAAAGCCACACACCTGTCTATATAAGACCTTCCAGATCACAATGCATGTCAGAGCAAATGAGAATCATGAGGTCAAAGGAACTGCCTGAAGAGCTCAGAGACAGAATTGTGGCAAGGCACAGATCTGGCCAAGGTTACAAAAAGATTTCTGCTGCACTTAAGGTTCCTAAGAGCACAGTGGCCTCCATAATCCTCAAATGGAAGACGTTTGGGACGACCAGAACCCTTCCTAGAGCTGGCTGTCCGGCCAAACTGAGCTATCGGGGGAGAAGAGCCTTGGTGAGAGAGGTAAAGAAGAACCCAAAGATCACTGTGGCTGAGCTCCAGAGATGCAGTCAGGAGATGGGAGAAAGTTGTAGAAAGTCAACCATCACTGCAGCCCTCCACCAGTCGGGGCTTTATGGCAGAGTGGCCCGACGGAAGCCTCTCCTCAGTGTAAGACACATGAAAGCCCGCATGGCGTTTGCTAAAAAAACACCTGAAGGACTCCAAGATGGTGAGAAATAAGATTCTCTGGTCTGATGAGACCAAGATAGAACTTTTTGGCCTTAATTCTAAGCGGAATGTGTGGAGAAAACCAGGCACTGCCCTCACCTGTCCAATACAGTCCCAACAGTGAAGCATGGTGGTGGCAGCATCATGCTGTGGGGGTGTTTTTCAGCTGCAGGACGGGACAGGACGACTGGTTGCAATCGAGGGAAAGATGAATGCGGCCAAGTACAGGGATATCCTGGACAAAAACCTTCTCCAGAGTGCTCTGGACCTCAGACTGGGCCGAAGGTTTACCTTCCAACAAGACAATGACCCTAAGCACACAGCTAAAATAACGAAGGAGTGGCTTCACAACAACTCCGTGACTGTTCTTGAATGGCCCAGCCAGAGCCCTGACTTAAACCCAATTGAGCATCTCTGGAGAGACCTAAAAATGGCTGTCCACCAACGTTTACCATCCAACCTGACAGAACTGGAGAGGATCTGCAAGGAGGAATGGCAGAGGATCCCCAAATCCAGGTGTGAAAAACTTGTTGCATCTTTCCCAAAAAGACTCCTGGCTGTATTAGATCAAAAGGGGGCTTCTACTAAATACTGAGCAAAGGGTCTGAATACTTAGGACCATGTGATATTTCAGTTTTTCTTTTTTAATAAATCTGCAACAATGTCAACAATTCTGTGTTTTTCTGTCAGTATGGGGTGCCATGTGTACATTAATGAGGAAGAAGAATGAACTTAAATGATTTTAGCAAATGGCTGCAATATAACAAAGAGTGAAAAATTTAAGGGGGTCTGAATACTTTCCGTACCCACTGTATATGAACCCTCTCATGCTCTGTGACCAGCAGTGGCTCGTGGCTATGGATGTACCGGAGCATAGTTTTTCAAATTTGATTTTTGCTATAGGCAACCATCAAGCATTATTCAGCATTTAAGAGTCAACAACATACAGTCATACAGCATACAGTGGCGTTGTTTTAAGTGCAATCGCATTATTTCATGACAGTCTCAAAAAACACACCTCACATTACCTGCACATTGATTAGATTTAATTTTAATTATTTATAATCATTTTATATAACATGCCTTACCAAATTATAGTAATGACCTCTATCTATTCTAGCCCTGTCTCCTCTTCTCTCTGCACTTTAATTTTTCTCTGACACAGCATTATCTCCATCCACTCAGCCCTAAGCCTTGCATCTCCTGCTGATACTGTGGATACAGGAGATACAATGCTCTTTCACCTTATTTATAGAACAGAGATGCTGGAATGTGCTGTCTCCAGTGATCACAAGCATTAATGCGAGTAGTGCTATCCAAAACTGTATAAAGGATGTTTGTTTGCTCTTGTGTAGCTGTTGTGTGTCTTGGCTACCTCTTACCATTTATGATCCTTGCTGGATTTGGACTCTCGGACTGTCATCTGGGGAGGCAAAAAAAAAAAAAAAAAAAGTCAGTCAAGTGTCAAAGGCAAGAACAGGTTGGTGGAATCTCAGCTAATGAGACACCACAGCAAAAGATGAGAGAGAAGAAACATTTACCTGGTTTTACTCACTGAAAATACATTTTTTAGAAGCATTTTACAGGAATTTAAACAAAATATTTTTCCAAGGTCTCCAAACCTATACTAGTTTGGTTTGTAATTACTTCGGTCACCACTACTAGCCAATTATAAGTAACTAAAAAATTATTTTAATATTTTGTTATCAATGAAGTTGATAACAAGTGGATCAGTATCAGTATCCATTTTACTGGACCATTTCCCAGAACTCCCAGTCTTAAACCTCACCCACTTCTGTTTTTACAAACTACCACAAATCACTCCAAATTAAAACTGTTTTTAGGGTTATTGTGTTTAGTGTGACTTTAAACTAAATAGGTTCACATGCACATTTGTGTCAATGTCATTTATCTAGGCCTTATTTGGACAGGATTACTTTAACTGTTTTTACACTGCGTTGTTTAGTGTAAATCCTTTTGGTTTAGAAGAGCAATAAAATAACCACAGGAGGAGTTATTTTCTAGTGAGTGGTCATTTCCATTTTATTTTGTGTCATCTGTTCGGTTATATTGAGCTGCGTGCTTATAAATTAATTATAAAAGATAAGCACTTGGAATAGAAATAATAAAATCTGAATTTAATATGCTAGTAGTGAGACAACTAGTAATTGTTCATAGAAAATTAATGGTTTAAAGTAAAAGCCAGACTCAGTTGAGTGCCTTTTCTAAAGCATCCATTTTTGTATTTGTAATTCGGAAAAAGTTTAATATCGGAAAGGGGGTAAATCGTGTGAATGCTACAAGACTGAATACAGCCAGTAGCAGCAGTCAGACGTTTTTTTCTTTCAACACATTTGCATAGACAAACACAGACACACGTATATGAATGAGACTAAAATGATCTGCAGATTGCTGAGTTTGTCACAAAGCCATAGATATTTCAGCCTATTATTTTTGTTTTAAAGGAAAAAGAAAAATCACTTGTAGCACCTGTAAAAATTTGCACTTTTTATTTATTTATTTATTTTTTGGTATGTGCAGCACAGTGTCCTTGTTTCTACACAATGGCTGGGGAAAAAAGAAAGCTCTGTATTCCCTTTTCACTGCCTAATTTTTTGGGCTTAATTCAAGTCCTTTGTGTGGTTTTTATTTTTTTAGATTTAGTTGAGCTGAAAAATTTGCTGAACCTTGGCAACCGTGGATAATGCTATTCCCTATTCTTTGTGTGCTTCACTGTCAATGGGGAAATGTGTGCGTGTGTGCGTGTGCGCGTGTGTGTGCATGTGTGTGCGTGCGTTTGTGTGTGTGTGTTTCACATGTCTGGATGCAAGTGCCAGACTGTCTGTGATCACAGGACAAAGTAGCAGTGCCCTGTCCCTCATTGGATTGGTTCAATTAATTAGCTTCTCCTTCCATATGTGATGTGTTAATGATGACAGTGAAACACAAATTCTTAGACTTGGCTGCATCATTTTCTTTTTTAAAGAGAGGGCAGCCTCACTCCATTGACCCACTGATCATTATAGGCATACAAAAAGACGCTGTCACAGTCCAAGTCTTTGAATAAAAGACTACATATGGACTACGTGTCCCATCCACCAGCTTCCCATCTACCTACTAAGCAATTGTGTTCAGTTTGCTATATTAATAATTTAGGTATTTTTTTGTTTCCTGATACTGATAACGATAAAAAATGCTTTGAGGAGTCTGAAAATCAAATTCTCCTAGGGTCTAATTAGGTCAGGACATCCCTGAGAACTGAATTTGAATTTCAAATCTTATTGGGAATCAGAATGTGATTTAGATGTAATTATTTCTGCTCCAGTACACCTCTTTGTGATAAACCGTATGATGCATTGTGTATGACATGATTGTTTGACATGTTGACAGAGCAACACATTGAGTGTGGTTATTGTGTGTGTGTGTGTGTGTGTGTGTGTGTGTGCGTGCGTGCGTGTGTGCGCGCGCGTGTGTGCGTGTGTGCGTGCGCGTGCGTGCTCAAGGTACAAAACATTCTAATATAAGCTCCACAGGGAAAACACATCTGTGGCAAAATGGGTCACACAAAGTCTTCTATTTATCAAATTATTTTTTTTTACCCAACTTGTATTATCACATAAACATAATCTCTATAACAAGTTTTGAGACGCCTTTATTTATATTTTGGCATGATCCAACATGTTACATCTGCTGGATCCTCTCCTTGGCCCACATAGCAATGTTAGTAGCTGATTAACTCAATTCAGTGCAAATTTATTTGTTTAGTCTTTTAACAATGAACATTTTCCTAAATAAGCTATACAGAAATAAATTGATTATGAATATACATTTTAATGTCAGAAATATGTCCTTTTATGTTTACAAATAAACATACACTAACAAAAACATCTGGAGGTCCTTTGCTATCTTTTCTGGGACAAGAACAACTATTTACAATCATCCATGTGATCAAAAAGTATTGCTCAGCTCTGAGCAAGAAATCATAATGGTGTCCTAAAGCTTGGAAAGCCTCAGTCGGTTGTGATATGTTTTAAATAACATTAGAGCTACATGTGTAAAGTAGCTTATCCCAGTTATGTGAATGATTGGCATTGACAGAGATACAAGGTGGCACTTCAGTAACAACACAATAAGTATTTGTCTTAGAGAATCAAAAGTTCTTACGTTAGTAAACATTTCCTTATATTCTAAAAAAGGCTTTAACCATGCAAACAATGGCTCATTTACTATCAGGGGCTATTAGGTAATAGCTCCATTAAGCAACTGTACCACTCTAAGCTTAGTACTTCAGTCTGACTACAGCTGTTCTATTTTAGTGATTCTTACATAATAGGGTATAGAGTCACTGCATAGCCACTAGACACTAGTAACTGAAGTGCAGATGCCACTTATGAAGGGTACCCCCAATTAGTGTCTCTCTGACCTGATTTGATATTGGTTTTAACCACTTTTTGAATCTTTTTGCACCTTCATAAGCAAATTACCTACCTACTATTACGCACTACCTTAGTGAAGGGCTAAACGGCGTCCACCATGCGCGGCATCACAGCGATTAACTATCTTATCCAAATCTATGTGAATGGCCCGTTCAGTGTTAAGTACTGCAATGTCAGAGAGTCTCTCCTGGCTCTTTGTGTTTCTCATATATTTTATATACAAAAAAGCATGATCAATGGCTGGCCTATTTTTAGCCTTGTAGGCGAGCATAAGTGTTTTGATTCTGATACGTGCAGCTACCAGAAACCGGTGAAGGGAGCGCAGCAGTGGGGTGGTGTGGGAGAACTTGGGCAGGTTGAACACAAGTTGCGCAGCTGCGTTTTGGATCGTTTGCAGTGGACGAATAGCGTTCAGAGGAAGACCTGCCAGCAGAGAGTTGCAGTAGTCCAGTCTCGAAATGACAAGAGACTGAACAAGCACCTGGGCAGCCTGTGTGGACAGAAATAGTCGATTCCTTTGGACGTTGTAGAAAAGAAATAAAAAAGAACAAGCCACATTAGCAACATGTGAGGAGAAGGACAGTTGATTGTCCATAGTTACCCCAAGGTTGCGAGCAGTGGCTGAAGGGGCAATCAGAGAGTTATGAAGAGCTATTCAGAGATATTGACCTGAAGATGAATCACCTGGGATGACCAGCAGTTCTGTTTTGCTGGGGTTCAATTTTAGTTGATGAGAACTCATCCATGAAGATATGCCTGCCAAGCATTCAGAGCTCCAAGCAGAAGCTGTGGTATCTGAGGGAGGGAAAGAAAAGATGAGGATATGACTTCACCAATAGAGTGAGTATAGAGGGAGAGTACTGAGCCTTGTGGGACACCAGTGGAGAGTCTGCATGGGGCAGATGTGGACCCCCTCCCTGTTACCTGGTATGAGCGACCTTTGAGGAAAGGAAACCATTCCCATGCTGCTCCACGGATACCGAGGGTAGACAAGAGAGACTTGTGGTTGACTATGTCGAATGCTGCTGAAAGGTCAAGGAGGATGAGTACAGCTGACAGCTTGGCTGCTCGAGCAGCATGTAGTTTCTCAGAGACAGCCAAAAAAAAAAACGTCTTTGTGAAATGTGCCGCTTTGAAGCCAGACTAGTTTGGATCATGGAAGTTGTTCTGTGAGAGATAAACAGCCAATTGGTTAAAAACAGTGCGTGCCAGAGATTTAGAAAGAAAGGAGAGAAGTTATACTGGTCTGTAGTTGTTGATGTCTGATGGATCCAGAGCAGGTTTCTTCAAGATGGGAATAACCCTCGCTTGCTTGAAGGTAGTTGTTAAGGCAGATGTTAATGACCCGTTGATGATCATGGAGATGAACGGCAGGATGTCCTGTGAGATGGTCTGAAGCATAGTTGAAGGTATTGGTTCCAGAGCGCAGGTGGTCGGATTGCAAGATTGGATGACTTGCAGTATCTCATCTTCTGCTATGGTTGAGAAGCTTGACAATTTAGGAGTAGGGGATTCCTGGCTGTGTAGTGTAGTCATTGTTGGGGAGTAAGTGAAGGTCTGACAGATTTCCTTAATCTTCTAATCATAGAAGGAGGCAAAGTCTTCTGCAGTCAGGGAGGATGGAGCAGGGGGGTTGAGTAGTAGTCACAGGCGAAGAAAATTTGGTCAGGAGTGCACAGCAAGATGCGAGGTCTGCATTAAGTTGCGATTTCTTTCCACTTCCTCTTTGCTGATCTGAGTTCTCACCGATTGCTGTGATTCATATGAATGAATGAAGGATGGAAGGAAGGAATGAAGACTTTTCTTAAAGTATGCTGAAATATGTGGAACAAATAAGTTAAATGTAAAACATACATACACACACACACACACACACACACACACACACACACACACACACACA
>JAAIIK010000007.1:8195226-8211078 GCA_014706435.1 Silurus glanis
ACACACACACACACACACACACACACACACACACACACACACACACATACATTTTGCCCAATGCTTGTCATGACTTGCAAGACATTAAAAAAAACAAATAATGAAATACTCTCAGCTATCCCAATATTCAATATTTAAACATCTTTTGCAGAATTATTAATATTGTTTAGTCATCGTTAGTTGCTGAAATCCCAGTATTTCACTCTAATTAAAGGTTGAATCAGTTGTATCCTTGTATGTATGCTTCAGTACTGACACTGAACTAAAAGAGGACCTATACTATATTAATTGTGTATTGCTAGACATAAATTTTAAGTAATTGTGGTGCTTATTTATTTATTTGTTACAGCCCTTGTCTTAAAAAAGGTAAAATAATAATAATAATTTCATTAAGTTTCAAAAGCATGATGTACTATGTTTTCCAATTAATTGTAAAGACTGTCTTTCCTCCCCGAAACACCTTAAAAAACACCCCATGTGCAGTGATAATGACCTTTCTCAGCAGGAACATTCAGCCCTTCCCCCTCCAATCAGTCTGAACAGCAAGACACATCTGTAGTGTTAGAGAGGGCTGTCATTAGAAAGTGTCTTTCCCCATAAAGAGGGTGATGGAAAAGAGGGGGTTGCAGCACTCTACTGCAGTAGGGTGCATGTAGGGGCTGCACTCTTTAAATTAGTCATAATTAAGGGAAAGCCTACCAACAAAATAACTGTGATTCCTATTAGACCCCACTGTAGGGGCCCTTGGTACATAATGATAAATGTTCTGGCTGCACAATACCGACAGGGTACATTCGAGTCATTTACTAGAACCATTGTTCGGATATGTAGTGTTTCTCGAAGAGAAAATGCGAGAGAATGATCTAAAATGGTTTGTTTGTTTGTTTTTTATTTTAAAACTGCCCTAAATTATAAACAAATCCATCATAGAGATAGCGATGTAACTGCATTGTTAGAAAAAAATAATAAAAAAAAAAGATTAATGAAGAAATTTCAGTTTGCCAAATACAATCTTACATTTAGTACAAATGCTAACTTTTCATGAGCAAAATCTTATGGGCAGATGTGCTGAAGATTTACTTGTACCTGAGTAAGGAGAAGAGAGGAGTATGGAGAAGAGATGGGACTGCTGATGATCCCAAAACAAACTACCGTAATTTCCGGACTATAAAGCGCACCCATATATAAGCCGCACCCACCGAATTTGACAAAGATTTTTATTTTTATCATAAATAAGCCACACCTGTGTATAACACACACACACCCCACCTGCGTTTTCGTTAGCTCAAGTCGTCTCATCTCCAAGGAAAATACACTGAATAAAACCTTATTATATCTTTACATACTCTTTCTATTATGTTTTTATACAAGATTTGTTATTTAGAAATGTATTTTCCAATTTAATAACATGAAACATAAAAACGGGGTGTCATTTTGAGGGTTGGAACGGATTAATGCCATTTTAAGTATTTTCAATATGGAAAACTGATTTGATGTGTGAGCAAATTGAGATACGAGCTCGTCCACGGAACGAATTAAACTCGTAGGTCAAGGTACCACTGTATTTCTCTGGGGAGTTTCTTTTGTCATCGTCGTGCGCCACCGGTGGAAGTTTTTTCTCCCGATGCCGTGCAGTTCAGAACACAGGTGAAGTGCCTTTTTTCATTTCCGTTCGGAAATTTCATTGGTCTAATGTTATGTCGCTCAGTTTTTTGGCTTGAAGTTTGTGAAACCGGGAAAAACCCAGGAAAAATCCATATATTAGCCGCTTCGTTGTTTAAGCCGCGGGGTTCAAAACGTGGGAAATAAGTAGCGGCTTATAGTCCGAAAAATACGGTATGTCATGTTATGGTCAGTGGAACTGCTACAGTGGCTTAGGGCTAAAATTAATATGAAGCAAGTGTGCAGTCAGTGAACTGTTGATAACCTCAGCAATGATAGGATTATAATGAATGGAAAATCATATTTTTTCCAGGTTTCTTCCTCATACCTTTCCCATATTTCAGGGAGCTTTTTCTTTTACATTGTCACCGATGCTTAATCATTAGGGATAAAATAACAGGGACTAATTTATGATGGTGTAATTTATATTTGTAATCTGCTACATTCTAGAAAGCTGCTTTGGAACAATTTCAATTGTTAAAAGTGTTGGACAAATACCATTGAATTGAAGACAAAACTGCAGGCAAAGTACTCCATAAACTAGCAGAAAAGAAAGTCATTTAAAATAAAAGGATGTCGGATTCCCTGCATCTGGTCATGTCTTTGGTCCCAATCCTCAGGAAGTCATTTACAACTAAATGAGCAATTTAATTTAATATAGTAACTGTTTGTTTAATTACCTTTGGTCCCTTCACTTTATTATGATAAATATCAAGTTAAAACTAAAATGAGATTTTTCATATGTAGGACTTAAGGTCCTTTCAGTTAAAGAAGATCAATTATTTATAATCACATTATTTGGTGTTTCCCTGAAAAGGATGGGTTTTCTTTCGAATGTGTTTTTGCTAAGAGTTTTGTTGCTTATGAAGTCACCAGGAGATTTTCCTTGTTTACTCTGTCTGGGTATAAATTTAAATGAGAAATCTATACTCAGATTTTTGTAAAGTTGCTTTGTGACAATGTCCATACTATCTAGTCTATTTAAATAATTTCATTTTATTGAAATTTCTTTCAATAAAGTGAAATATTATTGAATAAAGCTGAAATAACTTCTTATGTCTAAATATTCATATAATATTTAATAGTTTATAAATATATTTACCGGACTATGTAATGTACAGATAACAGCTGCATATATTTGATATAGCATTGTTTTTGTCTTTTAGATTTTTCCTAACCAATCACACCCCTTCTTCGTGTGATTTATACACTCTGATAGGTGCCAGTGTTGAGGCCAGTGGACCTGATGGTGGAGGCTACTCCTCGGCGAGTGTTCTCCAATGCACACACCTATCACATCAACTCTATTTCAGTGAACAGTGACAATGAAACCTATATGTCAACAGATGATCTCAGGATCAACCTGTGGAATCTGGAAATCACTAACAGAAGTTTCAGTATCCTTTCAACTCATCTATTCTACACGGAGTTTTTGTGATTGAAAAAGTCTGAAAAGCCATTTGAAAGTAAGCCATGACTGTTCCAGACTTGCCATTGCAAATTCCATTTAAGTTTTAGAGTTCAGTTTCAGTTTGGAGTTTCATCTACAAACAGTTTGAATGAACTCTACCCCTTAAAGGCCTTACCCAAGCCATTAACCTTTAACTAGAGTACTTCTTAAAGGTCATTAGGAGACCATTTACAGGCATCTCTTTCCATTTGAAAGTATTGATCAGCAGGCTAATGGGGTCTGATATGAGAAGCTTCAGTCTGAGCTCAATAGACACAGAACCTATACTGAGCCTGGTATTCACCATGTCTCTAGCAATATCTTTCAGGATGAAGCCTGTAATCTTTTGATCGCATGCAACACCATGACGGATGCTGTCACTACTAAAAATAAAGCCACGTTTAAGATTATAGCAGATGTTCATTACTATGAACTAATTCGGCTCATATCTATTTTACAAACTATGAAGAAAATTTGTCACAAGTATGTCGAAAATCGTCACAAAATTTTATAATGCACGTGGTGGATACAATTTGAAAATGTACAAAGTTTGGGTGGTTGGTGTGCCTGATCCTTTTTGTTCGACATAATGAAGTATTATTTCTCCAAATATTTTATATTGCAATGATATAGATAATGAATTCTTGACATTTTAGATAAAACATCTAAAAACTACTGCCCAATATAGAATGACTGTGGACCTCTAGCTCCACTGGCATCCTGACCTGAATAAAACAGTAAATGGAGCTAGATGGATGTATGAATGTTGACTCGATGTTAATGTTCACCTGTGCTAATAATGGCAAAAAACTTAATTTTTGAAGGAAGTAAACATTTGTGTTCATCCACTCAGTTTTATATTATGGTTCCTTCATCCTACTTCTTAAGACATTGTGGATATAAAACCAGCCAACATGGAAGAACTCACTGAAGTAATCACTGCAGCAGAGTTTCATCCCAACCAGTGTAACACATTTATCTATAGCAGTAGCAAGGGCTCCATTCGACTGTGTGACATGAGAGCAGCTGCACTCTGTGACAACCACTGCAAATGTACGTTGATTTGCCTTTTACTGTTAGTATTCTGATTTATGATGCATTGATTAACCAGAGGTCGCTCAGACACCCACTCTTGTCTCGTTAATATGGCTCATTTTACACCTTCTAGTCTTTGAGGAACCCGAGGACCCCAGTAATCGCTCCTTCTTCTCTGAGATTATTTCCTCCATCTCTGACGTAAAGTTCAGCCACAGTGGTCGTTATCTAATGACTCGTGACTATCTTACTGTTAAAGTATGGGATCTTAACATGGAATACAAACCTCTGGAGACCTATCAGGTACTGTGGTGTTTTTTTGTTTACATCAAATATATTCGACTATGATAATCTTCCAATCAATCATGCACAAAAATGATACAATAATATACCTCGACCTTCCTTAATCAACACTGAGCATGATTTACTAGAGCTTTAATGATAACAAGTAGTCACCTACTGAGTTATTGAAATATCTATTATGGAAATGAGCAAGAATGAATATATCAAGAGAATAATAGATTTTTTTTATATACCAGTATATTTTTTAAACATTTAATAAATGTAATTGTATATTGTAAATGTGAGCTTTTGGTAGACAAATTAAGCATTGAAAAAGCCAATCTTACTAAGTCACTTAATATTTTTGTCATTTTAGACTTTCATGTGCTCATTTTTGTCCTCCCCTCCTTTTATTTTTTTTTACAGGTGCATGAATACCTGAGAAGTAAACTGTGCTCACTCTATGAGAATGACTGTATCTTTGACAAGTTTGAATGTGTGTGGAATGGAACAGACAGGTACGTTCATATACGGTAATAATAGTAACACACAGCTGGATTTTATATTATAAAATGTCAAATATTTAGGTTTAGTGCAGATTAGATGAATCTTGAAAATGAGACAAACATTAGGGCAATCATACAAATAAGAGAAAACCTACTTATTTAGTGTATCAATTACAATTGGAGCTGAAAACCCAAATAAATAACCTAAATCTGAATTTTAGCCACGCCAAAAAAACAAATACTTGTAAATACTTCCTGCTGGTGAGAGTATTGGAACAGTGAATACTTTCTGGTATCAGTGTGTAGTGGATTATGACATGGTTCAAATTCAAATTATAGAATAAGAGTGGGAGCAAATACTTATGTATACTTAAGAATACTTAAAATACTTAAAAATGTGATGTTGCAATAGAAACCTTTTGTTGTAGACAAACGGATGAAATAATCACTGCCATAGTGACCACTCACAAGTCACTGTACAGAAAGCCAAAAGGTTTCTGCAACCACTTAAAAACTAAAATTCTAAATCACGTAGTGTGTAAATGAGTTCAAATTTACTTCAAACCTTTTATTTACTTTACATCTTACTCACTAGGGATGTATCCAAATATGAATACATTATTCAAAATGGAATATTTTAAAATGTTTCATCTCTCTGCCTGCCTCTGCCTGTGTCTTAAATTCATGTTAAGAATCCTCAGAATGCGAGGTTGAATATTGAATGATTTATA
Organism: Silurus glanis; assembly: GCA_014706435.1. Lineage (NCBI taxonomy): Eukaryota > Metazoa > Chordata > Actinopteri > Siluriformes > Siluridae > Silurus > Silurus glanis. The sequence continues at coordinate 8,200,893 of JAAIIK010000007.1, forward strand.
TAGAATTATTTTACATTTTTCTTGGAATTGGTCAAACAGGGTGAACAAAACAAGAACGGATAATTTCTAGAAAATATATATATTCTAGAAATTCTATATCATATTCTATATAAGGGCTGTCAATCGATGAAAATATTTAATCGCAATTAATTGCATGATTGTCATGAGTTATGTCTTGATTAATCTTAACTTAATCGCACATTTGTATCTGTTTTGATTGTACCTTAAATTAATACTTTTTTATACTCTAATCAACACAGCCATTGACAGATATTGATGCTTTATGCAAATGATTTATTTATTTTATTATAGTTAATTATTAGTGAAACAATACTCAACATAAGAGCATGAAAACAAAATATTCTTGTAACTGTTTTAAAGTAATTATAGCGTTTTAAATTACGTAAATCATCAGCACACCAAAAAGGAACTTTTGCTATGTTTCCACACGGACAGTTAATGAGGTGATACCAGAGAAACTGTACCTCCTCTGACATTCATACGGATTAAATAATTAGAGAATATTTCTTTTCGATGTGAATTTGTTTATTTAGATAAAAATAGACATTTCAAGCTTTCTATACATATATTTATTTTGTTTGTGAGGTACGTATTTATGTCTGTGAAGAGAAATGACAAAGCAAAAAAAAAAAAAAAATTACTGTATACAAATAAAAGTAGACCGTTTACTGATTCTAATGATGTATTGCTCTTATCTGGACGATCAAAAAAGACAGTAACAAATGTTTACTGATGAAAAAATATTGAGTTTATATATATATATATATATATATGTGTGTGTGTGTGTGTATGTGGGTAGAGAAAGGACGCCGTGAACAAACGTGTTGCCTCTTTTATATTAATTTATTGACATTTTTATGAAATTGGTCAAACAGAAATGCACGCTGCATTAACCGTGCGTTAATAAAATTAGTGTCATCAAAAGAAATGTGTTAACACATATGTGTTAGTTTTGACAGCCCTAAAATATATAAGAAAGAGAGAGGGAGGGAGGGAGGGAGAGAGACACTGAGAGAGGGAGTCTTCAACTAATATTGGCACTTCTGTTAAATATGCTCAAGGATGACGGTGACCCTAACCTCAAATTCACAAACATACTCAGTTCTCATAAATCTCACCTAATTGAAACAAGTTTTATTTTTTTTTTTTTAATTGTTAAATCTATATGTGGCAGAAATATTGGCACCCTTTGCCACGATAACAGATCTGAGTCTCCTATAATGCCTGATAAGGTTGGAGAACTGAAATGATGGCTCTTGATGCCATGCCGATGGGATGCCATGTATCTTGACTAAATGTCCAGGACGTTTACCTCAAAAATACCTCAAATGCATTAAAGAGTAACTATTATATTTAACTGTGAACATGGTACTTTTCCTGATGACTCCTTATCTGTGTGCACCAAATATCCCCCAGTCTTTTTTTTTTTTTTTGGCCAAAAAAGTTTTCATCTGACCATAGAACCTGATCTCATTTCAAGTTCCAGTGGTGTCTGGCAAACTAAAGATGCTTGAGTTTATTAATGAATGATCAATTTTTGTAAACTTTCCCAACAACTTGATGCAGTTAATAGTTGATTGTAGGTCTGAAGTCTGTCTTAAGAGCCCTTGCAATTCTTTAGCTGTGATTCTTTCCTGACCACTTGAACAATCCTCTGTACAGTGTGGAGACGTAATATAGACACATTCATAAACATTTTCAGTTGACTGAGACTTCTTATTGTCCTGATGATGGAAATGGGCATTTTCACTGAATCATTCATTCAGTCATCTTCTCCCGCTTATCCGTAATTCGGGTCGCGGGGGCAGCAGTCTAAGCAGATTCCCTAGACACTTCTCCGTGTCCAGGGATCGGGTTGTCAAGGCCCCCACCTTCGACTGCTGCCCGATCCTCTCAGCACCGGTCCCTTACGGTCCCTCCTGCAGGTGGTGAGCCCACGGGAAGGCGGCCCCACGTCGGGCGATGTCACGGTCCTTGATTTATTTTTTCTCGTAAGGGTTTTTTTTGAACCGCTCTTAGTCTGACCCGTCGCCTAGGACCTGTTTGCCTTGGGAGACCCTACCAGGGGCATATAGCCCCGGACAACATAGCTCCTAGGGTCATTCGGGTACTCAAACCCCTCCACCACGTTAAGGTGGCAGTTCAAGGAGGGGCATTTTCACTGAATGACTAAGGGAATTTGGTCAATGTATATAAAAAAAAAAAAAAAAAAAAAAAGGTGGAACAGTTTCCTGTTCCTAGTCACCTGGGTGTACTAAAAGATTTAAAAATATCAATTGGAATATTTTAAAATACGTTTTACTCATATGAATTTAATTGGGTGCCCATAATTGTACCACTCATATTCCTTGTTGGTTGCACTCGTATATTTTTTAAAAATTTATTTCTTCTAAAAAGGTCTAAACATGCAAATCAATCACGCCAAGTGCATTAAAAATTATAGAAATGTACAAAAATGTAGGTCTTTGGAAGGACAATAGGATTTTCATGAATATAAATTTTCAGGTGTAAATGACCATACAAGCTCCTATCCAGCTTCCCATGAGCCCATTATATCGCACACCATGGTAAAGTTATTGATAAAGAGTAAACACTTAAACCACCTTTATTTTATGCCGTACACATAATGTACCTCTGAGATCTGAGAACTTTGTTACAAATCAATTTACTTCTTTTTCACTCAGTGTCCTGATGACTGGATCCTACAACAACTTCTTCCGCATGTTTGATCGTAACACCAAGCGTGATGTCACACTGGAGGCATCCAGGGAAAACAGTAAACCTCGAGCCATCCTCAAACCACGCAAGGTGTGTGTTGGTGGCAAACGGCGTAAAGATGAGATCAGCGTCGACAGCCTAGACCTCAGTAAGAAGATCCTTCACACAGCCTGGCACCCATCAGAGAATATTATCGCCGTGGCCGCCACCAACAACCTTTACATTTTCCAGGACAAAGTCAACTAGCATGTAGCACCAAAGCTGTCCATCAAAGACAGAAACTGATTCCTGACAAAAATGGGCTGGAAATGACAGTGGAAAAGATTTGGTTTTAACTTTTTACCTAACTATTACCCACTGCACTGAATTATAGGCACTGTTCATTTCAGGTTGCCAAAATGCAAAGATGGCTGGTACCTGCTTCATTTATTAGTTTTCCTCTTCTGTTGATCTCCTGCACCGAAGTTCAATACAGACAGCAATAAAATGGACAACGGTTTCGATTTTGCCGCACAATTGGAACACTTTCCACGCGAGGTGTCCTGCGCATTCACATGTTGCAGATAAGCTTAATGGTACCACGCAAGTTACCTTTTTTCTTTTTACTATTTATTCACCATTGGAATTCATGGAGGAGAATTATGACCCAGGACTACAGTTTGGATAGTGCAAAAATGCATTAGTAAAAGATGGAATAAAGAAAAAAAAAAAAAAAAAAAAAAAAACCCTTATGTAGCAATTTACTGCTTTTGTTTAATTTTCTAAATAAACTCTTAATATTTTTTTTTTTTTGTAAATCAAGAGGAAGCCATTTTTCTTTCCCGTGTCATGGCATCCTAAGTATGTGCTGAGAACCACTCATGTATGTTAAAAAGAAAAAGAAAAAAAAAGAAGAAGAAAAGAAAAAGCCTGAGGCTGTTTATTTTTCAGTCACTGCTTACAGAAACAGCAACATGTCATAAGCAAACCACATTAGGAAATATGAAACAGCTGCATCATTTACAGAAGGGTACATTGTTGAAAATGAACACTGCACTGGTTTACACACTTCTGTCCCTGCTGTTTTAGCAGTACCTGCCTAAAAATACATATTCTGGGTCATGAAGAGAGATAAGGCTGATGAACCAAGCATGGCTGCATCTAGAAATCGATTTGCTTGACCCTGCTTCACAGCCAAAAATAATAATAAATCACAGACCAACGTGAATATTTAATTTGTGCTAGCCAATACCCCAGCAGCCAGCGGATGTACATGCTTAGATTAAATATACACATGTTCTGGGTAATTACTGTGCTCAGTGCAGGATTAAATTCCGAGTGATCAGTTCAGATGTCCGGCTGCAATCACTTGGTAGAGCGTCTTGTTGGCTCTGATGCCGTTGGTGGAGGTGGGGGGCCTCGGCGGTCCAAATCCTCTATGTAGAACATGGTGAGCTTTCGCCGTTCCTCAGGGACACAATCAAGAACCAGATAACGTTTGTCATTCTGTAGGACCTTCTCAATGTCTTTCAAATGCTGCTCCGATTCCTGGATCAGTCTTCGGGATCTAAACAAAGAAAGCAAGTGCGTTCACGTTGGCTTTTGGTTCCTTGATGAAAAACTGATGATTAAGAAGTCAATGGGGTAATAATAAAATTCCTGGCACTAAATATAAAGCACTGCAGATAAAATCTTGTCTATGTAGTACAAAGACCTCAGAAAATATTTACTTGCAGTAATTTCTCTTTCTAGCAATCAAAATTAGGACTATTTGTCAATGATTTATATATTTACTGTGAATGATCGAACAGGGACCCAGTTGTGATTATTTTAAATCCACCCAAAATGTACGATTTTGTATTCTGCTAATATAATTGATATCTAAACACAGTTTAGTTTCTGCAGAGAGACTCGAGAGAAAATGAGCTGGAAAACAAGCAAGAAAAAAAAATGAAATTGGGAAATGAATATTTTCTGGAGGTACAGTAAAACCCTATTGTACGGGCAACTAATAGTACGAGTAAACGAAGATACGAGCGACCTTGCTCGCAAAACTTTAGCTTTTCAAAACTTTTGCGAGCAAATCCATGCGGCCGGTTTCCCGCTTTCGTCCGAGGGTAGCATCAGTCACTTAGTTCATCTCGTGTCGCTCGCTCTCGTTCAGTGCAGCAAAAAATTAACTTTTTTTTTTTTTTTTTAAGTGTTATTTTTATTTCACTAGAAATCTTGAAAAAATGTCTCCCAAGAAAATCAGTGATGGTGCTGGGAAAACGAAAGTAAACAGAATTACCATTGAAACCAAGAAGGAAATAGTGGAAAAGTACGAGCATGATGTACCTCTCACACTCGCAATCAACCACTACCACATGGGCAAGTGTTAAATTATGTTTACATTATGGTAATTAGCGGTGTATTTGTTTGTTAAAATAGGCTACAAATACTTTTTAAGTACAGAAATAAGTGATCGAATTAAATCACTTTTACATTCATTCTCATGGGGAAAACTAGTTTGAACATACGAGCAAATGGACCTACGAGCAACATTCACGAACGAATTATGCTCGTCCAAAGGGGTTTTTTAGATAAACATATCATGTAATAGCAGGGGGAAAAAACTGAAGCATAAAGATGTCTGATGTCTGAAGTAAGTTTGCTTTTCTTACACTGTGAAAGTCACTGGTCAGGTTAACTACCAGATAAAGAGTAACCAATTCCGTTTGTAATCAGATATAGAGAAAAATGTCAATCAGAAAGCAATTTGCTTCCTTTTCACTTTTGGGATTAACCAGACTAGAACTACACTACTGGTTGGACAGTGTGAGACAGTTCAGGTCAGAGTAGCCCAGGAAAGATTTAAATGTTACTATAGGAGTGGTTTCCCTAGACTTCAACAAGCAAGTTAGGTTTGTTGTTTGAACTCATGTAGTGGTCTTTAAAATAAAGAATAAAGATGAACATACACATTACCTATACGTAATGAACTTTGTCTCTTTTAGAAGCGTTCTGAAGTCAGCTTTGGCTGTGATGTATTTGTCCTTTATGTAATCTTCAAATTCCCGTTGTCTTTTCTATTAAGGAAAGAAAGCCAGTGAGGTCAGCACTGCGTTTATTAGAAGAACTCTCTTACACTAAACATCAGGCTCGCTCGTTTACTCACTCGATCACTGCTTGAAAACTTGATGCACCGAGGATCATCTTTAATCACCTTCTTTACCTCCTTCCATGTGGTGGTCAGTGTGATCTACAACACAAGGAAAATGGCCTATCAATATCACCAACGCTTCTATTCACCATCATGTCAGGCAAATCAATGTGTTTGTACAGAATACACTAAAGACAATTATATAATAATTTTTTTTTTATATATATAATATATTTATATATATATATATATATATATATATATATATCATAAAGGCAATAATTTTGCATGCAACAGGAGAAAAGAGCTTGAATACGGCTGTGTAATAAATCAAATGTATACAAAATTTACTGAATAATTTATTATATAATAAATAAATACATTTACACCAATTGCTTTATTCTTTTAAAGGCTGTCCCTCACCATGGTGGTTTCATCCAACAGCAGCCTGAAATGCTCTTTTTTTCTTTTAGTGAGTACTTCCACATGCTCTTCAAACAACTTCTCCTTTTCATGGCGCTCCAACAGAGCCGCCGATTCCCAGCGATGATCTTTGCGCAGAATGCGCCTTGTATCCGACCAGGAGACATCAGTCGACTTCACCTATTCACAAGAACAAACATACAAATTCAGATTTGGAGTTTGTCCGATTCATCGGATTTGCAGATTAAAATCAGCACCAATAGGTAATTGCTGGAACTATCAGCAAAAATCTATATTGATAGTTTTTCCATTTGGGTGCCAAAGATCCCCTATCATTATACAGTACGAGAGCGGCCTCTAGAGGCGACTCACTGACGCCACGTGCTGTTTGTGGGCATGCTTTATGATGCCAAAAAGGGAGTGGACTCACTGGACACCATGCACACCAGCTCTGCTTTCTCCATTATGATTTGAGGCTTCTTAACTTTGAATATTAAAATAGAACTAGAACTACTTTAACATGACAGTTAACATAGTTAAGTTTCCCCTGTTTAAAAAAAGGATTTATTTATTTATATTTTATTAATCTTGGATGTAAATATTTTTTATTTCGATTGTTACTTTTTGTTTTAGTTAGAATGCATGTCTGATTTTCCTCAATATTTATAAATATTATTAAAATATTCATATTTATTTCATTTAGCACATTTTCATGATTCAGTAAGGCGTTTTAGTTTTTGTAAGTTCAGTACTATTTTTTAAAATCCAGTACCAATTACAAACAAAAAACAACAACATTAAAGTGGATTAATCTGTTGATTAATTGGTTATCGGCAAGTACAGTCCAACCTAGCTATGTGTATCGGTAAAATCCACTATCAGTCGAACTCTATTATGAATAAACCAAATAGGAAAACCACAAAAGAAGCGGGTACACACAGTTAAAGCAGGCTATGTAGTAGACAAAGCAGAGCCTTTTCCTGTATTCTCTAGCAATACTGCAAATTAGCAAATATTTAATCATACTCTAATTTAATATTTTTCTTTGCTAAATAGAATGTTTTTTTTCCTACTCATTTGGTACATTTTGCAATGCACTTTACATCATGCTGAACCCACTTCTCCTAAAGGCACTACATAAACATAGTTGTCATTGTTATTAATAGCACCATAATGCATGCACAAATGTGTACTGACCATATCGGACATTAGAGCTTTGAAGCTTTGGATAGCTTCTTCGCGCTTGTGTTGCTCTCGCTCTCTGTCGATCTCCTTGGTCTGTTCAGATCGGGCTTTTTGCACTTCACGCTCTCTCTCACGCAAACTTGCCTCAATACGGGCCTGACGCTCCAGTTCTTTCTCCTTCTCAGCATCCACACTCTGCAGAAGGGCAGGAACAGAGCCAATCACATATACTATATAAGACTACAGTACAATGCAGTGCAATCCCAATTATTTTAACTTAAAAATTACAGTGAGCAAAATCTTTCAGACGTTCAGACCTTTTAATTGTTTAATTAACACGTCTAACAGGCCACCTGGGCCACAGGAAAAGCCGGTCAGTCGTAAGTTCCAATCATTTTGATCAGTTGTTTCATATATATCTTTTGACCTCAAACTGAAATGCCTTCAATGAATACCAAAAGAAATCTTAGACTTAAGATATTTACTCTGTCCAATACATTCAGAGGGGACTGTGTGTATACACACACTTGTATATACAAATGCATCATTGTTTTTGTGTTGAATATATTAAATGGAACAATTTAAACCTTTAAACTTATATTGAATGTTTGAATAAATAGAAAATAGAAAATGAAACAACCAGGGAAAGTCTTGCTTTCTGTTGCACTACAAATGCATCATCATGATTAAATATCAAATGTGTGTGGTGTTAACCCCTAATGCACATAGATACATAAGAAAATTCTGAGAACAGTAAGAGGATTAAGAGAAAGAGGCCCACACCTTCGCTTGCTTTTCCACATACTGTTTGTAAAGTTCCTCTCGAGCTGCTGAGCTCTCTACAGCTTTGTAGCGCTGATCCGTCTCAAGCTTGTCCTTGACTTTGCTCCAACGCTGCTGAATGTCCACATGGTGGTCTGACAGCAAGTCAAAAAACTCCTGTTTTACCTAAACACACGGAAACAGAACTGATTTAATTTGATTCCCTGGGTAATCTGAGGAGTCCAGTAGCTGTCAGTCATCCAATGTTAACAGTCTGCATTTGACATTTGTTAAAATCTGACTATTTACAAAATAGATGTACTGTTGTGCACTTTACAGAATACTCAAACAATATTTTATTTGAATATCAACCAGCCTTCAAAACCAGTTAGATTTACCTTGTCTCCTTTGTTTTTGGAGTCTTCTTTCTCTTTCTTCCTAAAGGCAGTCATGAACTCTGTAAACATGGCCTCTCTGTCCTTCATCTTGTCAATAGCCTTGAAACGAGGATCTTTCGCATTTTTAGAAGCAAACTCACTGAACGTAGTCCTAAATAACATTTCAAAAAGAGTGCAGTGAATAGAGGCAAGCACAAAATGTATTATTCTTTTTCTCTATAGGGATGAACAAAAATCAATAACAAAATTTCATTTGTGATCATTACTACTCCAAATGGGTCACTATCTGGCAAAAAAGGGATAAGAGCCTCCACTCATGACAATTTCCCCATTCAGCCACATGAGCATTAGTGAGATCATCAAACTTCATGGCAGCATGATTTATGGACTTCAGCACTGTCATGTTGAAACAGACTTCTGTCCATCAAAGAGAATTCTTCATGATACATTTTACACAATTCTGTGCTTCCAAATTTGTGAGAACAATTTGGGAAAAGGTCCACATATTTGTGGGATGGTCAGGTGTTCACCTATTTTGGCCATATATTGTCTGTTCAAAGTAGATATAGTCATTGTGCAAATAACTAAAATGTGGCATGCAGACCAAGCTTCACTAATGACATGATAAAGAATCACAAGATAAAAAAACAAATCCTCCAACAAACCTAACATTAAGTCTGGCATCCTCCATCATCTTTTTATAATCTTCCTTCGCTTGCATGAGCTTGTTTTTCTTTTCTTTTCGCTCCTCTTCAGCACGAGTCTTCACAAACTGATCAAACACCTGAAGATACAAAAAGGAAACTCCTATTTTAGAAACAGCAGCCGAATAAATGGCATAATTAAAAAATAGGCAGCTTTTACTGCTAGGTAAAAGTATTTATGACCTGCTTCCTCTCTTTGGGATTGAGAAGTAAATAGCGTGGATCAAACACTATTTTATGCAACTCTTTGTCCCACGTGGAAAAGGCTGAAACCTGTTGATAAAGAACATGAACAGGTTAAGAAAATAATAGTAGAATAAAAGTCAACTGTAAAGAATTTATTGTTTGTAATGAATCTGTAATGTAAAATGTATGATACAATGTATAATAGTGTAATACAGATCATAATTACACAACAGATTAAAGCACAGTTTCCTGTATTAAATACATTTTACATGCTACAGTATAAATGGGCAAAACAAGAAAGTGAATAAACATGTGTATGTTCTTTAATTACAAAGTCAGAGTATGAGTGTCTACTCACGCAATGTAATTATTCAACTTTACACTACTGTCACTTTCCTCAGAAACCATGGTCAGTGATTGAAATATATTTATATCTGGCTTCCTCAGATTACAACATTGTTAAAAGCACTACACATATACTATGCAATTTTTGTAATCACATGACATCACATGTCCAGATTTTATACTGTTACACACATCAGTTATTTTGTTTGAACTTTTGCATTACAGAATGTCACTATACAGCACCTCCAGAAAGTATTCACACACTAGTGATTTTAAACACACACACACACACACACACACACACACACACACACACACACACA
>JAAIIK010000007.1:8226322-8250146 GCA_014706435.1 Silurus glanis
GTTGCTGAGTCTGCGCTCATGATTTAAGTTTACATTTCAAATTAAATATATATATATATAAAATATCTTTCTAGTGTGTGTAATACTTTTAGTTATACTTATAATTTTAGTATACTTTCATGTTTACATGTTGGACACTACATGTATGTGACTGATAAAAATTTAATTTGAAATGTAAACTTAAATCATGAGCGCAGACTCAGCAACATTCACCATCATGTGTGACGTCATGATAACAGGAAAATACTTAAAAAGTGATTATTCATATTGAACTTTTTTTTTGTTTGTATGACGATTATTATAAAACAAATACTTGTATATACAGTACAAGTCATTTGATGCCTTAGTGGAGACTGACTATAAGCTGACAAGTGTGAACTTTATACTGAGTTTTATTAAGCTTGTACTGTTTGGATGTCGTACAGAAATACTGTTTGTGTTGTGAGGTGAACCAAGTGTTCACCCTGTCAGAATGATTGACTGCTGATTTCATTAGAATCTTCTCCTGAACAAAGCTTTAAATGTTTTGTGTCAATCCACGCTCTCAATCAGGAAGTACAGATGTTTAAGTGAATCAGGATTAGGCCCACATTGACCGTCAGCCACATTGTTTACAGACCACTAAGTGAGTTAATAAGCATTCCCAACATTTTTTGCACCCAAAAAAAACGAAATTACAATAAAAACGTAACACCATCCAGCTCTCGCAGCGTGAACAAAGCGCTAAACCTTCAAGAATGGCGGAATGGTCCCACAATGCAGCGCGGCGTGACGTCGATTTGCAAAAGCTTTTGCTAGAAAGAAGTTGCCAGCGTTAGCAATAGCTTGAATAGATAACAGTGACCAATTTATACAAATATATATAGATAACACTACCCTGTAGAAAAATAATCAGAGGCTGCTTGTAAATTATACCGTTACATCAGTTTTATGGGCAGCAAGAACAATTATTTCTGGCAGCTAGCTGAAAGTGAGCTAGTGTAAAATACAACACAGTCCTGTTATCGCCGCTTCATGCACCAATTATTACCTACTAAAATGCACAAATGTATATACCAGTCTAGCTCAATTTTAATCATTGTTGTAGTTACAGTGAACCCCAAAAAACTCTAATACCTCTGTAAGTGTGAAATGTATTTCTACTTGGTTTGAGAAAGAGTCGTTCGCTAATATTACCCTGGTAGCTAAGCTGCAACAGTGAGTTCGCCATGGAACTGCTCGTGTACACAGAGCGTCAACTAAAAAAACTGCCAATTCTTTGGTCATATTTAATTACAAGCCGCTCTCACCTGCTATCACCAGCCGCACTGTTTTCTCCCTCTATGTGCTCCGCCATTCTACCAAAAGATCCAAACAGACAACTTCCTGCTGACAAAACCCCCTTTGACTAGATCCTCGTATCTCATTGGCTGCACTTGGCAAGCGGCCGTGTGATCTCACACAGATGATTGGTCCAGAGATCTATCAGTCACACATCACATTTCCTAAAACTCCTTTTCTTTAAGGAACGTCATACATCACTAAATTTCCTAAAGGGTATTTCAGGGAAGAAAATGAAGTCATTGAATGCTCTCTATGATGAATAGACATTAAATACTGTTGGCTTTCAAAATCGTATTTCTTCAATGAGAAATAAAACTCGTTTAATTAGGACTAAACGTGAACTGACGATGGATGTAACAGCATTCACACTAAAGCACATGAAGCATTAATTTCACAATCTTCTTCCATTATTGAAACATTGTCCCTCTGATCAAGTTTGCTCAACAATACATGCTCTAAGGCATGCATGCCCAGGACTGGTAGACTGCAAGACAATTGGACGACAAATCATAGCACCATAATTAAACAATATAACATGAGCATAAGTGCTGTTTTAGATTATCTGTTTTGACATGCTAACACAGACTATCCCACAGCCTATAGAAAGTGTAGTAACGGTTTCAAAGAAATGAACTATTGCTAGAATGAGAGTGGTATGTGGCAAACACACAAATAATGTGTTATAATACAAACAATGAAAAGTACCAGTGCCATCCTGAACTTTTATTGTTGCACTACTGAAAACATCCCAACAAAATGCATCAAAGTGTGTTACAGCAACTGCACAGTCTCAGATTAGAAGGTCCTTCAGTGGGTAAAGAAACTGCTGGATACATCACTGGTTTCCAGCTACATTCCATAATAGGCAGCCATCACATAAGATGAATAAGGAGATTAAGAATTTTTATCATTGGTAACTCTCACCCCAACCATGGTCTGTTCACAAAAGTCTTCACCTCACACTAGCAGACTCAAAAACAGTTTCTTTCCTATCAGATATCAGACTTCTGAACTCTTAATTCAAATGCTGAAATAAACATGACCTTTATGATCCTTATCTCAGACACATACTCGTACATTTCCTTGTTGACCCTTGTTTAAAAAAACAAACGAAATAAATGAACTTTATTCTTGGTCATTTGTACTACCATTTTTCTTGTTTTATACCTGATTATTTACATGTAATCTTTGCACATTAAGGTATAATTACTACATGGTCTCTGTATAGTCACCTGAGGTCACTGGAAATTTTAAACTAATTTCTCTGCACAATGATCCTCTATACTTATATACACAGTGCATTCAAAAAGTATTCAGACTCCTTTCACTTTTTTCACTTTTTTTATGTTGCATACCACATAATGACAAAGTGATAACAGACTTCTGCAAATGTATGAAATGGGAAATGAAAACTGAAATATCACATCAATATACATTTTAGACGCTTTGCAACAATACTTGAAATTCAGCCCAGTTGCCTCCCATTTCTTTTGATCATTGCTGAGATGTTTCAACACCTTGATTGGAGTGCACCAATAAATTAAATTGATTGGACATGATTTAGAATGGCACACATCTTTTTATGAAAGGTCCCACAATGCGTATCAGAGCAAAGACCAAGCAGTGAGGTTAAAGGAACTGCCTACAGAGCTCAAAAATTGTTGCAGGGCACATACAGCATCTGGGGAAGGCTACAAAAAATTCTGCTGCAAAGATTCCCAAGAGCACAGTGGTCTTCATAATTCTCAAATGGACCAACCAGGACTTGTCAAAGAGCTGATCACCCAGCCAAATGGAGCAATCTGTGGAGAATGGCCTTAGTAAGAGAGGTGACAAGAGCCCGATGGTCACTTTCACAAAGCTCAAGTGATTCTGTGTGGAGATTTTACAAAGTTCCAGAAGGACAAACATCTTTGCAGCCCTCCACTGTTCTGGGGTTTATGGCAGAGTGGCTAGAGGGAAGCCTTTTCCCAGTGCAAAACACATTAAAGCCCTCTTAGAGGAAGCTAAAAAAAAAAGCACCTGAAGGACTCTCGGACTGTGAGGAACAGGGACAATTCTGTAAATGTCCCAAAGTGGCCCAGCTGGAACCCTATTGAAGCCTGAAAATGGCTGTCCACTGATGTTCTCAATCCAATCTGATTGAGCTTGAGAGGACTTGCAAATAAAAATGGAAGAAAATCCCCTAATCCTGGTGTACAAGACTTGTTGCATTTTACCATTGACCGTGACATTTCTAGGATTCTGTTATGACTTGTCATTATGGAGTACTAAGTGTAGATAAATAAGAAACCAATGAATTGTAATATCAATTGAACGATTGTAGTATCAAGCTGCAACATAACTGTGGCAGCGGGGGCGTGGCCGAGCGCCGGTTTGTGAATGGAGGGCGAGGCCGGGAGCAGGGAAGCGTGGGAATGACACACCCCTGCGTCTACTCTCAGCTCTCTCTCTCTCGTTTCACCTGTCTCTTCCCTCTTTCCTCCCACTCCCCTGCCACGGAGACGGGGGCTAATCCCCCCGAAGCCGATGGCTCGGTTGCGAGCCCCGGCTCCTTCCCTTCCCGTTTCCTCTACTGCTGCGCATACTGCTGATACTCAGAGGTCTGTGTCTCATGTCCCACAGGTGGGTGATTAAGTCCGCGCAGGTGTGGAGCAGATGCCTGGGCCAGTCTGTTGGTGCTGTGGCGAGCCGGGGCATTTCTCTGATCAATGTCCATAATGGAGCTGGGGGTGATGGTCCGGATTCCCGAGGCGCCATAGGCTGCCCCCGATCAAGCAGGAACGTAGCGCATACCGGTGAGTATCCAAGGGGGTACACACCAGGCGTTGGTGGATTCGGGCTGGTGTCAGACCGCCATCCACCAACGCCTGGTGCGATGCGAGGCTTTGAATACTGCACGCAGGGTGAAGGTGAAATGTGTGCACGGGGATATTCACGAATACCCACTGGTGGCCATTACTGTCGGCGGTTAGTCCTCGCCTCACCGACCCACTAATTCTGGGAACAAATTGGCCCGCTTTTCCTCGGTTGTTAAGGGAAATGTGTGTGGGTGGGTCCTGCAGCGAGGCGAAGCAGTGTGGAATGTGCGCTATGTTGACTGGGGCCGGGGCCGTCGACGTTAGTTTCGCGTCCGATAGACCCTGCCCCCTGGAGAATACCTATTATACCTAAGGATTTCACCCTTGAGCAGTCCCAAGACGAAACCCTCCGACACGCCTTCAACCAGGTGAGAGTAATCGATGGTGAGCATGTCCAACCAAACAGGAACTCGGGTGACTAGGTGAGTGGATGGGAGGACCCAAATGCAGGATGCACCAGAAGATAAGAATCGGGAGAGGAGGGTTTAGCACAGGCAGGAAATATTTAATGTCCAAATACTTCTGAACACATACAGTAGCAGCACACACAGGGTTAAAGTAGGAGAAAAGGGTGAGGAGGAATAGAACAGGCAGGAAAGCAATAATGTCTGAATACTTTAGAACACACAGTCGCGGCACTCACAGGTTAATGTTAAACGTCTGTGGCGCCGGGAGCGCAAAACAGGGGGTGGAGCAGAGAAAAGAAGCGAGTCCGAAAACAGTCTGTAGTAGAGAGCCAGAGAACAGAGCTATAGGGAAAAATCCAAAATCCGAAAACCGAGGGCAGGTAAAAATCCGAAAAACCGGGAGATCCGAAAACGAAAGTTAAACTTTCCAAAATAAAGGCTGGACGGTCTCAAAATAGCGCGGAGCCAAAACGAGACAATCTGGCAGCGAGCGCATGCAGCCGGTGTCTATTTATACCGAAACAAGATGGCAGACGTGCCGGTGCCGCCGGCTGAAAGATGGCACCAAACCGGAAGTGGACGTCGTGACCGCGGAAATGTTCGTGCGGCTGGCTGACAACTTCGCCGTTATCAAGGATAAATTATATCGAGTGCCGCAGGATACTCGAACCAGAGAGGAAACGTCCCTGTTGTTGATCCCAAAGAGCCACAGGGAACTTTTATTCCATGCGGCTCACCATAATCCGATGGCCGGACATCTGGGCTGCATTAAAACTTTAAAACTTTTATCGGGGATTAAGTCGATTCGCACCAGCGTATACCACCCTCAAACTGATGGCTTAGTAGAGCGTTTCAACCAAACCCTCAAGAACATGATCTGAAAGTTCGTACACGGGGATGCACGGAACTGGGATAAGTGGCCCCTGTTATTCGCAGTATGAGAGGTCCCACAAGCCTCCACTGGGTTTTTCCCCATTTTAATTATTATACGGCCGCAAGCCGCGCGGAGTGCTCGATGTCCTCCGCGAGAATTGGGAGGAGGGATCTTCGAACAGTAAAAATGAAATTCAGTACATTCTTGACCTGAGAGCAAAACTCAACACATTAGGACAACTAGCCATGGGGAATTTGCTACAGGCGCAAGAACGGCAATCTGGCAATTTTCCCCAGGAGATAGAGTCCTCGTTCTGATACCCACGTCGAGCTCTAAACTACTCACGAAGTGCGCACCTTTTGAGGTTACACGGCGGGTGTGGGACGTTGACTATGAGGTGCGGCGCACGGATAGAGGCAATACACTCCAGGTATACCACCTCAACCTCCTGAAACCGTGGAGGGAGGAGGTGCGTGTGTCATTAGCGACGGTGGTATCCAAGAGGGAGCAGCTAGGACTGGAGGTAAGGCCAAAATCCGCGTCAGAATCCACCCCGGTTCACTGTGGAGACCACCTCTCGCCATCGCAAAGAGCACAGGTAGAGGAGTTGTGACAAGAGTTTGCGGATGTGTTTTCCCCCTACCTGGGTGGACAAACATCATAGAACACCATATCGAGACGTCCCCCGGTATAGTGGTGCGCAGCCGCCCATACCGGCTTCCCGAACACAAAAAACGTGCTTCAGGACGAACTTAAGGCGATGCTTGACATGGGAGTAGTCGAGGAGTCTCACAGTGATTGGAGCAGCCCGGTGGTCTTGGTGCCCAAGAGTGACGGGTCGGTCCGATTCTGTGTGGACTGTCGTAAAGTCAACGCGGTGTCTAAATTCGACGCGTATCCAATGGCCCGCATCGACGAGCTGCTTGATCGGTTAGGTGCGGCTCGCTTTAATTCGACACCAGATTTAACCAAGGGATATTGGCAGATCCCCTTGACACCAATGTCCCGGGAAAAAAACGGCTTTTTCCACTCCGTTCGGTTTACACCAGTTCATTACACTTCCGTTCAGTTTGTTCGGGGCCCCAGCAAAGTTTCAATGCCTCATGAATAGAATTCTCCGGCCTCATATCGGATACGCCGCTGCCTATTTGGATGACATAGTCATATATAGCAATGACTGGCAGCGGAATTTGCGACACCTCAAGGCGGTCCTGAGGACCTTGAGGCGGGCAGGGCTCACGGCAAACCCAGGGAAATGTGCGATTGGGCGGGTTGAAGTATGGTATCTGGGTTTCCACTCATGGGCAGGTGCGTCCCCAAATTGATAAGACGGCAGCGATTGCGACCTGTCCGAGGCCCAAGACCAAAAAGAAGGTGAGACTGTTCCTGGGGCTGGCTGGCTATTATCAGAGGTTCGTCCCCATGTTTTCGGACGTCACCAGCCCGCTGACCGATCTCACTAAAAAGGGAGCGCCAGATCCGGTCCAGTGGCGGGGTCGTGCCAACAGGCATTTTCGCGAGTTCAAGCTGCACTCTGCGGTGGTCCGCTTTTACATGCTCCTAACTTCTCTCTCCACTTTTTATTACAGACGGATGCCTCGGACAGGGGGTTGGGGGCCGTGTTGTCCCAGGTGGTGGAGGGGGAAGAGCGACCGGTGCTGTACATCAGTCGTAAATTGTCGGTGCGAGAGAGCCGGTACAGCAACATAGAGAAGGAGTGACTTGCTATCAGGTGGGCGGTCCTCACCCTCCGATACTATCTGTTGGGACAGGTGTACACCCTCGGTTCAGACCACGCCCTGCTCCAGTGGCTCCATAGCATGAAGGATGCCAACGAGTTGGTATTTGGCTCTTCAGCCGTTCAAATTCGAGGTGGTCCACAGAGCGGGGGCTGTGTATGTTAAAGTTTTTAGGACTTATATAAGTTTTTAGGACTTTTCTGACTTGTTCAGCCTTTAATGACCTCCAAGATGCTCTACCTGGTGCCAATCCGCCTCAAGCCCCTCATACGCCTACATTTCTGGACAATTTGCTCTGAACTCTGCCACTACCTTTTCTACATTGCTCAGTTGTCGGTGCTCGGGTTTACGGTTTTGAACTGTCTTTGTCTGCCCTCCATTGCCTTTTCCCTGTGTGGGTTAGAACCTTATTATATTCCAGTCTGCATCCTGCATTTGGGTCCCTAAAGTTGCATTCCTGGCACCCTAGCAACCTCCTGGAATACAATAGAAACCACTAATCGCCCACTAGCAACAACCAGGCATTACAAGCATCAAGACACTTCATACCAACATCCTGGAATAGCATTCCACTGAAAACCACAGAATAACAGCCTAGCATCCGACAGGCATAGAATAACTAGCACCTAGCGTCACACCAAATTCATTGCAAAAAGCAACCAAATTGATTATCAAAAAGCCCAGTGAGCAACACCATAGAAACTACATTTCATGAAGGTTATTCCTGTATAGGGATGAGCATAACTGCTGTGCTACAACCTTTTCTAGGACTTTAGAGATAAGAACTAGGTTTGATATTGGCCAGGGATGGACAGGGGTCAAGTTCAGGTTTTTTAATTAGGCGTTTGATAACTGCCAGCTTTAGGCTTATAATATATAAGTACAGATTTAGGTACATAACCAGTGCTAATGGAATATTTTTTTATTTTTAGAACAGATTTATTGCTTCTGAAACATGTAGGTAAACAATCTAGAACACCAGTTGATTTTGATGCAGAAATAAATTTAATTAATTCATTTTTATTGCTAATTAATTTAGCCACAGCACTGAATAAAACTATAGGATTCTGCTTGTTATTAAGAAAAATATGTTGATCTAGCAGCACTAAGAGCTTTTCTATAGCTTAGGAGGCTCTCCTTCCGTGCTATTTGAAATACTGTCAATTTACGTTCTAACTTCCGAGTGGTCTGTTTTAAGATGCACGTATGACCATTATACGACTCATTATCCTAGGTGATTTTTAACAACTTCATACTAATATTTATGATCTTCGTAACGCTGACCATTTCTCTGTTAATTTTGAGATTACTCTTTTGCTAAGTCACCCAACCAGAAACCTCTGCTCGTCTCAGTCACATAGCAACCGTGTGACATCTGAACACTACTACTACTACTGTTTTTAAGGTGTTTTTTTTAAAAGGCTTTTAACATTGATCTACTGCTTTTAAAGCTTTTCACAGCAGACAGATTTCCTGTTCACTACTCTCCTGAAAAGTGCATTTCACTTTCCCAATGTGACCTGTGCTCATATCTTGGACACTGTTGCTACTCTAGGTTATAGACCATTAAACCACGGCTCAAGCCCTGACTAACTTCTACTACCCATGCCATCAAGCAGCATTTTTAGGGCACAATTAACTATATACTTCCCGTGGGCTCACCACCTGCAGGAGGGACCGTAAGGGACCGGTGCTGAGAGGATTGGGCAGCAGTCGAAGGTGGGGGTCTTGACAACCCGATCCCTGGACACGGAGAAGTGTCTAGGGAATCTGCTTAGACTGCTGCCCCCGCGACCCGAATTACGGATAAGCGGGAGAAGATGAATGAATGAATGAATGAATTAACTATATACCAGAAAGCAATATTTCTCAAAACTGGTTTTTAATAATGTCACAGGCATTGTCTTCATACAAAATACTATAAATTCTATCTTATATCCTCCTGTAACAATTTTCTTTAGTTCTTTATAGAAAAGATTACAGCAATAATGGTCAATACTTTGTACACTTACATGGATCCCTCTATTGTTTGTATGACATTTTAACGTTTAATCACTATGATGTTTATTCACTTTGATGTTTATTCACTTAGCCTCTGTTGTCTTATTAATTATATGAAAATATAAAATACGAATTAGTACTGGATGTGTCCCAAATGCTTTTAAACATGCTGTGGTGGAAGCAGTTTTGAAAAACCTAATTTAGATCCTATGGTTCTGTCAAATTATACACCAATCTCTAAACTTCCTTTAATCTCCAAAATCTTGGCAAAGTTATACATACTCAATTACATTGTTATTTGGATAACAATGGTATTTTAGATATTTTTCAGTGGTGCTACAGAACGCGTTATGGTTTTTAGTGATATTTCAATGGCAGTAGATACGGGAATTTCTGTTGTCCTTAAACTCTCGGATTTGACAGCAGCTTTGGATACTGTGGCCCATCAAATCCTTATAAGCTGATTGAAGCATGTGTGGGCATTCAGTTGTACACAGGTAGTTTGAATCTTATCTGGCTGATAGAAGTTTCTCAGTCACTATCAATGGCCTTTCTGCTCCTCTCGCTTGTGGTGTGCCTCAGGGGTCTATATCTGCTTCCTTCAGGGCCTCTCTTTTTGAAACATGGCATTCTTTACCATCTCTACACAGATGATCTACAGATCTATCTTCTTATCAAAACAAATAAGAATGGATCTGTACAGACCTTATTAGACTGTCTCGTAGAAATAAAATCATGGCTGACATTAAACTTCCTTTACTTAAATGAAAATAAAACAGAGGTGATCTCATTTGGGCCCCCTGCCTTTACTAGATCTACCAGCACTTACCTTGGTTCCTTGTCTCAACCTGTGTAAGGAATTTGGCATTAAACCCTTTGTAAGGAATTTGGCATTAGTATGTGATAGCAACCCTACTTTTGAAAAACAGATAAACTCATAAAAACAGTTTCTTTCAACTCAGATTTCTTCCCAAAGTGAAGCATTTTCTATCCTATTCAAATCTTGAAAAGGCTACACATGCATTTATTAGCTCCAGGTTAGATTATTGTAATTCATTGTGCATTGGTCTCCCACAATCATTCACGAACAGGTTATTGTTTGTTTTCAAAATTGCATTGCATTGTTTTCAAAATGCTGCTGCTCATCTTTTGACTAATACATGCAGGCAAGGACATAAAACCCCTGTTTTGACTTTGCTGCACTTGCTTTCCAATTCATTGAGTTGATTTTAAAGTTCTAATGTTTGTCTATAAAGCTTTAAATAATTCAGCCCACAAATACTTTTTTGATTTACTACAGCTCTATTCTTCATCATGCTCACTTAGATCCTCCCATTAACTTCTTTTATATGTACCAAGGACTAAGTTGGACCTCCTTGACTGTATAAAGGCTCTGGCATGGAGAAGCTGGTGTTGGATCTATGATGATCGCAAATGTTGAGCGATTTATGAGTTGCTCAGTAGCTCCTGGTTTTATAACCATAAATGACTGTAAAAGACTGTAGAAAGAACATTACTCTGAATCTTACATTCCAGTGCTCATGTTAGTTCTCACTCTCCAGTGTTCTGTATTGTTTAAAGATTTATGATCACACTCTTGATATCACCCAAATGAGGATGGGTTCACCTTCTGAGTCTGGTTCCTCTCAAAGTTTCCTACTCATAACATCTAAGGGAGTTTTTCCTTGCCACAGTCGACCCAAGCTGCTCATCAGGGATAAATGCACACAATTCACCTTAACTCTTAAAATTTTGTAAAGCTGCTTTGAGACAATGTCTGTTGTGAAAAGCGCTATAGAAATAAACTTGACTTGACTTAAGTAATAAAACAGAGGTGATTGAAGCTTTTGCTCTGGCTGCTCCTAAGCTGTGGAACAATTAGCCTTTTAATATAAGGTCAGCCTTAAATCTGGCTAGTTTTGAATCTTTGTTAAAAAGTTTAAGTAATTTTTTTTTTGTGTTTCTTGACTGATACTTGGTTGTGAATGCTTTATTTGCTTTCAATTAGTACTTTTAATTGTAAATCACTTTGTTAACGGCTCATTATAAAAGGTGCTATGCAAATATACTTTTGATTGATTGAATAAAAATTAAACAATGTACTGACACTATTGTTATTTAAATTTATGTTAATTTACTAAAGACTAGATGGCGCCAGAGTGCTGTTGCCAAATAGGTAATTAGCACTGTGTGAAATGGTGTTGTAGATTATGGTCAAATACAAGCTGTAACAAAAAAGCATGGAAGAGTGTGACAGAGTAAAGAGTGGAGTGCAGTGGAGGCATGAACTCCACTAGACAACTGAAGGTCGGACTTGTTTGTCCAGCATATCCCACAGATGCTGGATTGCATTGACATCTGGGGACTTTGGAGGCCAAAGTCAACAACTCACACTCGTTGTTGTGCTCCTTAACCATACCTGAACCATTTTTGCTTTGTGGCAGTGTGCATTATCCTGCTGAAAAAGACCACAGCCATCTGGACATCAAACTGCGATGCGGTGTGTATTCTGACACCTATTTGTCAGAGACCAACATTAACTTCTTCAGCAAATTGAGTTACGGTCTGTTGTCATATTTAATAAAAATAAATAGAGCAATACACTGGGGAACATGAAACATTTCATTTCATGAAACGTCCAGCTCCTTTTCTAATTTTTATATAGCAAACAGTCCTCCCATATCTAAGTCTCACTCACGGATTGGCATGCTTTCTCTCTTTAGCGTCCGCCCGAGTTTCTTTGTGGACCAGCACGCCTTTTCCTGGCATCCGTCCGTCTCACTCGCAGATCAGCAAACTTTCTCTAGTCTCTTAAGCTACAAGTGTTGCTTACAACTCGTTCTGCCCGGCTCCGCCCTACACTTGCTCACCACTGGCACCTACCCCAACGCCTGACTGAGCTGACCCCCCAGCACGAGAGGCAGAAGCTGGTGGAAAGCGCTCCCAGACTCAGAGGAGTGGGTGGGTTGGCTGGAAAGGTTGGTGGAGCAGGAGAGGGGGAATGAGAGAGAGGGAGAGAAGCTGCCTGTCCCTGGGAACACTGCCATCTGGACTTCCCTGGAGAGGCGAGGCAGACGGTGGAGTGCTCGTTTTCGCCGGTCCCATCTTGCCGAACAGGTCGCAGGTGGCGACCTTTTTTTGATAGTCCCAATATTGATGCTGATGTAAACTAATAGTGATTAAAGATCCTAGGAAAGCACTGCATGATGTAAATTGGCAGGTTTTCAAGGGTAAAGAGAAACATACTAGAGCTGGGAGAGATGAAGTATGGCACAATTGTGATTAAATTAAACACCGATTTCTTTTAGGGCAGTGAAACTAGTATAGTATCTTTTGAATGTTGGATGCCCAGTAATAGTGAATAAAACTCAGACGACCCAATCCACATACTTCACGGCTTCTCTGTAGAATATGTTTATTAACCCTTGGAATCTTATTTTCCCAGATGAAGGAGGATACAGTATATTGGGAGATTTAATTGAATTGAGATTCATTGATTGAATAGAACAAGGATTTGGGCTGCTAAAAAAAATATAAAAAAAACAGGTAAATACTGAGACATACAAATAAACTTCGGGAGTGCTGTCATTTTTACAGAATTAATTCTTCCAGCTAAAGAAAAGGGAATACCATGCCACTTCTCCACCTCAGCCATCAATTCTTCTAAATGTAGTTTATAATTGTCATTAAACAAAGAAGAGAAAGAAAATATAATATATATTCCAAGATATTAAAACCTTTTTTTTTTTTTTAAAGAAAGGGGATCAATTTGTATTTAATCTGCAAGGCTAAACTGTTAATGGGAGAACTAACTTTATTTTAGATTTAATCTGTAACTTGAAAAATGTTACAAACTTTTTTTTTTTTTAATTGCGGGATAGATAGTTATGGGATCACTCAATCAAAACATCATCAACATAGGAGGACAGGTGGTGTTCAATGTCCCCCCTTTTAATTTCTTGGAAAAATGTGATTGATTTTAGCGTTAGTGAAGGATCATTGTGTTAATGGGAAATAATTAGACTGAGAGTCTGAATAGATGCGAGTGTTATAGTAGTTTAACCCAGGAAATAAATATATTGCTGAAAACATTTTTTTTCAATGCTTGCAAATAGATATGGCCAATCAATTTGAAGGAGAGCCTTTTGCGTATCTCAGATCTTAGACAAGTACTAGGCAAATATCTAGCCTAGCGTTATATCTTTATGTCTGCGGATATTGGAAAAAGAATGTTGATGCTTAATAAATCCTATTTGATTATCAAGTGAAATAGATGCTTTTGGGAAAAAAATGGTGGCAAAGATCCAGATTCCAAAACTCTGTCAATGCTTCAAGAAGAATTGGCACAAGTCTATTCCCAATTTTTTTTTAGAAAACCATCAGGGCCTGGAGACCTACCACTTTTCATTGTAATAATGGCTTTATTAATCTCTTCCAGCTAAAAATCCTGCTTTAAATCTTCTACCTCTTCAAATTATCAGGCTGGATTGTCAAGATTATCTAAAAAAGTTCCATTGAATCTGAAGGGAATTCGTAAGTACAAGCGCATGGAATAAAACGTATTAGAAATATTATTCATTTCCTTTGGGCAACTTGTTAATATTTGGTTGGTGAACATGGGAATAAAAAGACAACTGCTTGACTATTGGTTTAAAAAATCTCCAGTGTCCACAAAAAACTTTCTGTTGCATAAAAGTATAAAATGGCGTAGCAGTCGTTCAGCACATCTGGGAGGGAGGTGTCATGTTCACAAGCAGGTGAAGTTGTCTAGACATATCCGAAGTGTTTCTGCTAATGGAAAATATATATCAGGGAGCTGGTCAATAACACAGTACAAGTCTCCAGGGAATACACTACACAACAAAGTTTTTGCTTCTTGAACACTGTTGGGTGTTCCTTATAGATTTTTGGCTGTTGATCACGAATATCACATATAAAATTGCCCATCACATACTGTTTCATTGCAATCTTTAGTTTAGTTATGTTTTTCTTATATTTGTGCTAAAAAAATGTAGTTTCTGTAAGAGACCTATGAACAATGTTTTGTGTAGTCTGGGCATGTCCAGGCATAATATCAGACCAGGGTGGAAGTAGTTCTGTGGAAGTATGCAGCCAGGGCATGCCTGTCTTAACACACTATAAAAATGGCCTGCATACCAGATGCTGCTCATTGGATTAATATAGACGTTAGTGTATACGTATTGTTTCAGAATATAGCATTGCCTCAGTAGCACTGTTACAAGTAATTTAGATGTTATACGTTTTACAGGACAATTGGTGTCGGTTGATATGCCTCATCAATGTCGTAACATCCGCGATGCATTCTGCTGTATTTGTGGCGAGGACACGCTCGTTAATCAGACGCTTAATGACTTCTCTTGTGAAGAAAGCATATTATCTGTACTTTGGCTGTAAAATTAGTGACCAAGACAAGGAATGGGCGCCTCACATTTGTTGTACGACATGTGCTGTCTGTCTGAGAGCTTAGCTCAAAGAGACTTAAAAGACAATGTCGATTGCTGTCCCGATTATATAGCGAGAACAGAAGGACCATGTGACGGACTGTTATTTCTGTTTAACTAATGTGTCTTGTTTCTCTGCCAAAAACAAGAAGTAAATTGAATACCCTAATCTGCCTTAAGCAATGAGACCCATGCCACATGACGACCTAAAGGAAAACCTGGTGTTGGGTCTGCTGGAGCTTGACGAGCACCTTTACCGGCTCATCCATCAGGCTAAGACTCCATGTACCCTGCTTTCTTTCTCAGGTTTTGGCAGCAGTGTCCTTTCCCAGTGAAAAAGTATGTCATAAAATTAACTAGGTTCAACCACTCAAGCTTTTCGAGAATGCCCACCACTCTCATATTGGTCCTGTTGAGCGGTTCTTGAGGTCATCCAGCCTCATCTTTAGCAACTCAATTCCTTCAGTTGAACTTCAACGGAAGCCTCAACACTCGCCAGCCAACTGCTATAACAATTTAGGCCAGCTTCGCAAAGGTGCTCATTATGAGCTTTATAATATGACTTTACGCAAATCCCCATAGGGAGCCACTGTGTCATCAGTTTTTCCAGAGGTCTGGCCTCTATCTCCAGTTTTATTTTAGAACTTTAGTGAAAACGCCCTATAGAATTCATTAACAGTCAAAATCTGGTTTGAAATCTGGTCAATTCACGGAAACAAACATTTACTCTAGGTGCAAGACGAGGAAAACTTCACAGATTTCAGAGATACATGATGATGAAATAAGGTGCTCTTCTCCCAGCAGACAAGCAATTTGATACAAGTGGATCCAGCGAATTCCCCTAAACAGATGTTTGATTTGGATCTTATCCTTTAGGAAGTTAGAGACTTTCATTGTAATAAAAAAAGTCAGCTCGAAGCTATTAGAGGAGAAATTGCACGTATTAACTCCAGACTGAAAGAGGTGGGAAGGTATGTCGTAACAGCAGAAACAAGGATTCAGAATACAGATCTTTTACTAATATTTTAATTAGTTTGATGATCTGAAACATTAAAGTGTCAAGTCAAGTCAAGAGGCTTTTATTGTCATTTCTATTATACACAGTAAAAACGAGACAATGTTCCTCCAGAACCTTGGTGCTACACTAAACAACATAGAGCTACAACACAACATAAAGCTACATAAAGTGCATAGAGTGCAACCTAGTGCAAACAGTGCAGACGAAAAACAGTACAGACAGACAGTACAGATAGACAGGCAACACAAGACAGTGTGGGACAATACACATAACATAAGATAGTGTCGACCAGTAAACCTACTGTATACTCTGAATATACAGTACTGTGCAAAATGAACTATAAAAACTATAACCAAGAGTATATGTAAACAAACACAATGCAGTGTAGCAGCAGTCAATAGGTGCAACAAAACAGCATGTAAACAGTGTAATATTGTTAAGTATAAATAATAAATAAGTGGTGGTGGAATGGATTAAGATGAGTAATGAGTGTATGTTAAGTTCAAGTTGTACAGTTCAGTAACACACAGTTGAGTGAGTGAGTGAGTGTGTGTGTGTGTGTGTGTGTGTGTGTGTGAGAGTGAGTGAGAGTTCCAGTTCAGTTCTGTGTATTGAGGAGCCTGATGGCTTGCGGGAAAAAGCTGTTACACAGTCTGGATGCTTCAGAACCGCTTTCCTGATGGCAAGAGGGTGAAGAGTGTGTGTGACGGGTGTGTGGGGTCGTCCACAATGCTGGTGCCTTTGCGGATGCAGCGTGTGGTGTAAATATCCATGATGGAGGGGAGAGAGATTCTGACGATCTTCTCAGCTGTCCTCACTATCCTCTGTAGGGTCTTGCGATCCGAGACGGTGTCAACGTTCAGAGACAGGTTGTTGGCTCCACACTAGGCTGTTAACTGGTGCACCTCCTCTCTGTATGCTGACTCGTCGTTCTTGCTGATTAGACCCACCACGGTCGTGTCATCGGCGAACTTGACGATGTGGATTGAGCTGTGCATTGCTACACAGTCATGAGTCAGCAAAGTGAACAGCAGTGGGCTGAGCACACAGCCCTGATGCTGGAGATGCTGTTCCTGATCCGGACTGACTGAGGTCTCCCAGTCATGAAGTCCAGGATCCAGTGTTCAGGCCCAATAGGCTCAACTTCTCAATCAGGTGCTGACGGATGATTGTGTTGAATGCTGAGCTGAAGTCAATGAACAGCATTCGTACATGCGTGTCCTTGTTGTCCAGGTGGGTAAGGGCCAAATGGAGGGTTGTGGAGATGGCATCATCCGTGAAACGGTTTGGATGATACGCAAACTGCATGGGGTCCAGTGAGGGTGGAAGCTGTGTCTTAATGTGCCTCAAGACGAGCCTCTTGAAGCATTTCATCACAAAGGGTGTAAGCGAGATGGGACGATAGTCATTGAGGCAGGAGACAGTAGACTTCTTCGGCACAGGGACGATGATCGTCGTCTTGAGGCACGTAGGAACAAAGTTGCTGCTCAGGGAGATGTTGAAGATGTTGGTAAAGACATCCGCTAGCTGTTCTGCACATTCCCTGAGCACTCTGCCAGGAATGTTGTGTGGTCCAGCAGACTTCCGTGGGTTAACTCTGCATAGAGTTTTCCTCACTTCAGCTGTGGTTAGACAGAGCACCTGGTCACTGGGAGGAGGGGTGGTCTTCCTCGCCTTCACGTTGTTCTGTACCTCAAACCGGGCGTTCAGCGCATCTGGGAGGAAAGCGTCACGGTCACAAGCAGGTGATGTTGCCTTGTAGTTCATGATCGCCTGGATGCCCTGCCACACGCGCCGGGTGTCTCCGCTGTCCTGGAAGTGGCCGTGGATTTTCTTTGCATTAGCGCGCTTCGCCTCTCTGATGGCACGGGACAGTTTGGCCCTTGCTGTTTTTAAGGCCATCTTGTCCCCTGTTCTGAAGGCAGAGTCTCTTTGTTTCGGCAGCACACGCACATTTGCAGTCATCCACGGCTTCTGGTTGGAGCGTGTAGTGATGGTTTTTGAGATGGTCACATCATCAACGCACTTGCTGATGTAGCTGGTCACTGTTGACGTGTACTCCTCCAAGTTGATGGAATCGCCGTTGGTTGCAGCCTCCCTGAACATGTTCGAGTCAGTGCACTCAAAACAGTCTTGAAGAGCAGAAGTAGCTCTTGCTGGCCAGATTTTCACCTGTTTCAGAACCGGTTTAGAGCGTCTGACGAGCGGTCTAAATGCTGGAATTAGCATAACAGAGATGTGGTCTGAGTAGCTGAGATGGGGGCGGGGCTCTGCACAATACGCGCCGGGGATGTTTGTGTAAACAAGATCCAGCGTGTTCGCTCCTCTCGTTGCAAAGTCCACATGCTGATGGAGTTTAGGGAGCACAGACCTGAGATTCACATGGTTGAAATCTCCGGCGATAATAAACAATCCATCGGGGTGAGCATTCTGCAGGTCGCTAATAGCGCCGTAGAGTTCACACAGTGCCTCCTTAGCATTAGCGCTGGGTGGAATGTACACTCCGACAATGAAAACAGTGGTGAATTCTAGTGGTAAATAAAAAGGTCTGCATCTAACAGTCACAAACTTCACTAGTGATGAGCAGTAGTGTGAGTGATGTGGGTGATGTGCTGGATACCGTCTCCACCAGGAATCTGGAATCACTTTTTAAGATCTCAGTTTGCCTCAGCCTGGTGTCGTTCCTTCTGGCATTAAGGACACCAGCTCCGAAGTTCTCTTTCAGGTTTGCGGGTACCTGCGCAGCGAAATCGACTCCATCGACTTTGGCTCCAGTATTGAATACATCCCGGACAATGGAATCTCCAAGAATCACAGTATCCCGTTCTGTCTCGCTTCTTTAGGGTACAGTCTTTGGCTAAGTGTGATCGCCCACATTTCCAACAACGCTTGTTGTCTTTGATCCATTTGATCATCTGCTCTGTACTAAACGCCTGGAAAGTGGTACACTGGCTCAAATAATGTTCGGCACTGTTACAATATGGGCACAGAGGTCTGCTCTGTTCAGATCCCCGTGCTGGCTTGGATTGATGTGAGGGCGTCGGCACCCGAGTGATCGTCTCTGGGGGTCGGTCAGCTCCATGCAGGACAGAAGCGTGTTTATGCTTCGCCACTGGGCCTGGTTTGGGCCGCGCCATTCTACTTATCCGATCTTTCCCCAGATACGACTGCTCAGAGTCTTGACACCGGGATTCAATCCTGAGCCACTCTGCCAGATCCGGTAGAGTGTAGGAATCTTGATGGGGCAGGTGTCGTTTAAATGCGGCACGCAAATCCGGGGGTAACTTAGTGAGTAAGCGGGCTGCATGTGAGGCGCAACTTAGTTCGCTTTCTCCCTTTGGACCTAATGAGTTCAGGAGACCCACGAGGGCCTGAATTTCGAGGGCAAACAGTTTGAAACTAGTCGTATCTCCTGTCTGTACATTAGGGGCATCCATGACTTCTGCTATCTTAGCTAGGGCTAACTGGAAAGGTAGTCCGTATTGGCTATTAAGTATAGTCATAGTGTCTGTGTATGGCTGAGGGGAATTCAGGAATGAGTCTGCTATTAGGCGAGCCTCTTTAAATTTGAGGTGTCCTAAAAGAATCTGATACTTAAAGAGTTCATTTGCATCGGGAGGGAGGATGTTATCAAGGGCTAACTTTAGATGAGTGAACTCTCTAGGGTCTGGACTGGTGAAATTTGGAATTGTTGGATGCGGGCCCTTATAGGACGTGTCTGGAGATACAACACTCTGAAGCCGCCCCATCGGAGGAGGATATTGTAGATAAGGTAGGTAGGCATATGTATCTACTTCTGACTTTAAGGGACTCTTACTAGGTGGCACTTGGGGGGTGCGGGGGCTAGTTTTTGGAGTATAAGGCTCTGGCTCTGGCACCACTGCCTCAGGTGGTTTATAGATAGTTCTGGGCAATGGGACTGGAGTCTCTATGACCTGCTGTGGTCTGGGAGCTAGCAGAGCTGTCTGCTGATTTACTGTTAAATTCTGCATATCCTTATAAAGGACCTTAAATTGTCGGAGTGCCTCCAGA
The DNA here is from genome assembly GCA_014706435.1 of Silurus glanis. Lineage (NCBI taxonomy): Eukaryota > Metazoa > Chordata > Actinopteri > Siluriformes > Siluridae > Silurus > Silurus glanis. The sequence goes on from JAAIIK010000007.1 coordinate 8,246,040, forward strand.
ATGGCCGCTTGATTTTCATGGAGTTGCCTAATCTGTTTCTCTATGTGATGAATCTTTGACTTATGACTAACGGGTGTGAGGGCAGCCTCGTCCTCTTGTAAAGAAGGCTCCTCCTCTTCATCACTTTCGAAAGGCTGTGTGGTGAGCCACGGTCTATCTTGATGTATGTCGACATCCGAATACGGAGCGCCAGTAGCTCCAGCAGTTGCGTCAATGTCATCAGTATGTGAACTTAGAGGAAGGGAATCAGTATAATCGAGGGGTAACACAATAGATTCATCTCTCATTGTGCTTAGCTGTGTTTCCTCTTCTTGTTCACGAGAACGCTGTGCATAGTATTTCGCCTCATAGTCTTTAAGGTGGGATGGGGGCTGAGTTCTGCGTCGTAGTCGCTGACACTCGCAGGAATGTTGCTCTGACATCCTACTTCTGTGGTAAGCACACTTATCCGGCTCGAAGGACCTCCTTGCACGCGGGGTGAAGTGGTTCTGAGTCGAGATCTCGAAGGCCGGTGACGGTGGAGGGGGAGATGTCCTCAAACAGGGCTTGGCTTGCGTCTTTCGCTGCTGCAGCATCCAGGGTCCGTGGTGCCCCTGAGTGAACGATACCTGGGCGTGCCGCGTTCTAGGTGTGCTGGGCCTGGGCAGAGAACACCTTTTTTTCCATGTAAAGCAGGTCCAGCTGCTTTACATGAAGGTCACAGATCTGTTTCTCCACAGCCTCCAGCTCCAACTCCACCGTGTGCAACTCGAACAAGTCCTCATCTGTGCTGAAAGGCAGATACACAACCGACATAGTGCTTATAATAGCAAATAGAGTTAAGATAAGCTGTGTGAGGCAATGAATGTAATCAACACAAGTGGTAGTCGGGTTAACAAACTACAGGCACAACAGGTCAGGGAGACAAAAAACTATTGTTCAGGATTATTTAAAAGGGAAAAAAAGATAAAAAAAAAAAACCTGTCAAGTTTAAAGTATGAATATGCCGAAATAAATACAAACACGGAACTCGTGGCAAACAAGTCAAACACAGGAAGCTACGTCACAGGAAGTGATGCCCTCAACCAACAGAGCCAAGGCTTTCAGGTCTTAGTCTACACTACATGTACTTACCCACTCATTGAGAATACACGAAGAGATTCCCCAGAGCCTCGGAGAAGGATTTAAACTGCTTCAATGGATCATGCAGTACACTTCATCATGTTTGTCCACTCATTTATACGTTTTACCTTTTATGTCACCTATATTCATTTTCATTACAAAATACAAAAGTATGTTCCATAAAATCCATATGCTATGCAAAATATATAAAATTTAAATATATTTTAATAATTAACACACATTTGTCAGTTATAGTTCTACTTTTTAAATAACAGCCCATTATTTTCATACTGATGCACCCCTAGTACATACTGTTTGTTTCACTTACAACTGAACAAACTGAAGATTGTACCTTTGTGGTTTTCCATTCAGATTTATGTGTCTAACATTACAGAGCTGGTGAGAGTATTGCGGTAAAGTATTTCACCCCTCTCTCCAGCAGCATGTCCTTAAACTAAGTGAAACTGCCCGATCCGGATTTTTTAAAATAAATATTATCTTACCTCTCTTACCTCAGAGACCTCATCACACCTCGCACTGCACCATGCTGTCTGAGATCCTCCAGCACTGCTCAACTGGTACCACCTTCTCTCAGGGTGAGAGGTAGGTATACCTCAAGGCTCTTCTTTGATCTGGGGAATGGACATCCCCTAGATGTCCGAACAGCGGTGTCACTGGCTATCTTCAAGCGAAGGGGGAAGACCTATCTCTTCCCAAAACACTTAAACTAGCACTACTACAGAAAACCTAAACAAAAACAAAATAAAAACAGTTTTAGGCTGATTTATCTTAAGTTTGTAATCTGGCATGTACCAGGTACCAGTGAAGATTTATTCATTCATAGAGACTCAAAGCACTATTGTATGTCGCTCTGGACAAGGGTCATCTGCTAAAAGCCATAAATGTAAATGTAATGGGTTACCTTGGACGCCCATGTTGGCATCGCCAGAGTTTAGAAGCGTTAGCTGAATAAATAGTCCCCAGTGCAGCACGACCACTGTTTGTGGTTAGGGAGAAGCAGGCTTGAAGGACACTGATGGAAAACAGTGACTGATTTGACTTGGTAAATCTGAACAATTTGAAAAGTTTGTTTTTTTCCTTTTTTAGTGGCTTTAGGAACAGAATAAAATGCTTTAAAGATGGATTCATTTCCAGAATTATAATAATTGATAAAATTATTAGATAGAAGCTTCAGCTTTAAGTTCTACATCACCAATTTCCATAGCCTCAGAATCATCAGCAGACTCATCAGGTCATATATGGCTTCATCTGTATCTAAATAAAAGAATAACAAATTCAGTCAGTTCTTTTTCTATTTGGGCTGTTAAAATAATGAACAAAATCTTTCAAAAACCACAATCCACCTTTCTCCTTTAGTTCAGCAGGTTGGTTCAAGGCACACACCCTGTGGGTGCATCATCAGGAGCTGAGGATGCATCATGGCTACTAAAGGAGGGCCCATGGTCTGCACCAATCCTTAAAAAAAAAACAAAAAAACAAACAAACCGAAAAACAGACTTACTGTTTTCAGCATGCACCAAATGCATAAACCATGAATGTAATACATAGATAAGGACTTACTAAGAATGGACAAGGAAGGACAAAATCTTATATATTGAGATGAATCATTTCATATCTACAAACAATATAAAACAAATTGTTTTCTCTAAAACTGATAAAAAATAAATAATAAAGTAAGTGTAGGCATACTTTTTAATAATGTGATTTAAACATTGGTTAAATGTAAATTTTATAATACTTTTGACCTTCATGTTTTAGGAATCCAAACAACGTCCTTATTTTGTCGTAAGTTAATATTTTATTTGGGTTGATATCTGTTTTGTGCTGCAGTAAATTTACGGTCATACTTGTCTAATCTTTCTTTTTGAGTTACAGCTAGTATCTGACCTTAAAACTGTAAATTGGCTGCCAAACAACTTTTGCGATGTAAAAAAAAAAAAAAAAAAAATCTATTAAATGACTTTTTTCTGTCCTCCTAAAATCTACAAAAACCATTTCAAACAGTGCAAATTTCCTAACATAGGCAACAACACTCTGGCGCCATCTAGTCTTTAATAAATTAACGTTAAATAAAACTTTAGAATATCAATAGACTGTTTAATTTTTACCATGTCAGGTAATGCGAAGACACTCTAAATGGGGGCATCATGCCCAGGGAAATGATGGAATTACAGCAACAGGCTGGGTCACAGCATGAGAGGCTTCAAGGAAGAAACAGCTGTCCTGATGTGAAAGTAGCTGCGACTGTGGAAAAATCAATAGGGATCTTAGATACAACAGGGCCTACAGGAAACAAAACAACATTATGGCAGCAATCTCACTCACAATTGATTATATAAGAAGAGCACTTCAGACATACTGTCTGTCTGACCAACAAACATATTTAAATGTTAGTTTTGTACAAAAGACCAAAATCGCACATGATAGAGTAATCAGCCCTTTGGGTTTTACAGTATGATGAATAGAATTTTATACTGAGGAGTTTTCTTTAGCTTTTACTAGTTGCACGTTATACAGCAGTAATGTTTAGGTGTTGTTAAGTGAACCTAGTGTTAATCATTTCAGAATGTCTGCTAAAAGCTGATTGACTTTTGCTGATTTTTTATTGCTAATATCCTTAGAATGTTCTCCTGAACATAGCTACCATTTTTTATTGCTAATCTATACGCTCAATCATTAAGTAGAGATGTTTAATTGAATTGAATAAATTAATTAATTTCTGCCTCACATTAACTGTCAGCCATATTGCTTATAGACCACTAAATGAGTTTGATAAGGATTGAAAAGCTTTCTCTACTATTTTTGCACAATATAAAATGAAGAATTACATTAAAACCATAACATAATTCAGCTCTTGCTCCTTCAAGAAAGGATTTTGGTAGACCTTCCTAGCACAGGGTTATCAATAGCCTGAACAGCTAAAAGAGTGACCAATTTAACACACACACACACACACACACACACACACACACACACACACACACA